>JARQOC010000006.1:364759096-364817523 GCA_033576535.1 Allobates femoralis
GTCATGCATGAAGATGACTTTGCTCCTGAAGGCACGTTTTTGCTTTTTGTAAAATTAGTCTTCATGTATGTCTGGGCCCACTGCAACCGTTTCTGCTTGTGAGCACTGTTTAGGGGTGGCCGAATAGTAGGTTTATGCACTACAGCAAGCCTTTGAAGGATTCTACACCTTGAGATTCGAAGGACTCCAGAGGCACCAGCAGCTTCAAATATCTGTTTGCTGGTTTGTAAGGACTTTTTAGCAGCTGCTCTCTTAATCCGATGAAATTGCCTGGCAGACACCTTCCTCATTCTGCCTTTATCTGCACAAATACGTCTGTATTCAGAATCAGCCACAAATCTCTTCACAGTACGATGATCACGCTTAAGTTTTCATGCAATATCTAATGTTTTCATCCATTGTCTAAGGCATTGCACTATTTGTTGCTTTTCGGCAGCAGAGCGATCCTTTTTCTTTCCCATGTTACTTGAAAACTGTGGCCTGCTTAATATTGTGAAACACCCAGTTTTCTTTTTATTGGGCTCACCTGCCAAACCAATTATCACAGGTATCTGAGATTGATTTCAGTGATCCAAAGAACCCTGAGACACAATACCATCAATGGATTTAATTGAAAAAAAAAAACCTGTGACACATAAAACCAATTTGCATAATAATGTGGAACATGGTGTATAAAAGAATGGTCATTTGCAATCGGTGCCATATCAAAATCAGCAGCGGCCTGACCACTACCAGCCTGACCATCACCAGCATGATCAGGCACATATGGGCTGAACGCCTTTATCCACAGTCAGTTTCTGTGGGTGAAACCATTGGCTCTTGCCCAGTGCTACATGCAGGCCAATTTCCTGTCCACGAAGGGTCTGCAGATTTTGTTGCAATTTCGCAAGCACCATTAGCAACCACATTCTATTCTTTGTGACAGTGCAGCACTGAGCTGTCACAACCGCAGGCCTTCAAATGCAAATGTAAATACTCAGCCGCCCACACACAGGCCCAAATAGTAAACCCTGAGGAAGATGCAAGGCTTGCACCATAATGCAATGGTGCAGTGGAACTTGAGGAAGACGCAGTTAGCGTCGAAAAGAGTTGTGGCAGGAGGGCTTTTAATTGTTGAATGAATAAAACTTAAAGGTAATATATTCAAGAGCATTGTGTATCCTGTTTTAGCTCTTAGCGCTTACCTTTATTATACCACATTTATTTATCGGCAGTTCCTGGGATTAGGCATTCACGTTTGATCTGCTGCCAGCACCTTAAAGGGAACCTGTCAGGTGGTTTATGCCCCTCCAGCTATCTGTACCTGCAGCTTTATGATACCAGTCTTAGGGTATGTGCACATCAGTCGTTTTGTGGGCTGTTTTTTAGCGTTTTCCGTCGGCGGTTTCCGCTGAGTTTTATGTTAATTTATGTTAATCCTAGCCACGGTTGGATTAACATGCTAGTCAATGGCTTTTAGAAAACGCTGTCTACATTACAACGTTTTTTTTCTTCTCCTTTCCACTTTTTCCACTGGTTTTCCACCGGTTTTCAAAGATAGAGCAAGTGACTTCTTTTGAGCGTTTTTCCAGCGGATCTAGCTTACAAGTGCACAAAAAGCAGTCTTAAAAACGCCAAGAAAAACCGCCAGAAAACCGCCGAAAAAACGCTGTATAAACGCTCAAAAACCGCTCAAAAACCGCTCAAAAAACGAGGGACACTGCCGAGTTCAGAAAACTCATTTTCTGCCATTCTCCACCGGTTCCTGGCCGGTCTGCAAAGATGCAAAAACGACTGATGTGCACATACCCTAATCATCCCTGCCTGAGCTCATTGTGTAATGTGAAAGGTGAAAAAAAAGCATTAATACACTGACATTTCAGTCCCCACCTTGGAGGAGGGGGACTGTCTGGCAGGATAATAGTTAACTCACTTTTTAACTTGGATGGCTAAAGGACCTGTGTAATGTAACAATCATGTGACCATAGTGGGCGGAGCTAAGACAGCAAACGTATTATGTTCTATGAGAACTTAGCTCCGCCTATTGTAGTCACATGGTTGTGACATCACATCAGGTCTCCCAACATGTTCTAGCACAAGGCTGAAATGTTAACTATTAACCTGCCAAACAGTCTCCGTCCTCCAAGCTGGGGACTGACTGCCTCATTATATAAGAAAATGTCAGTGTATGAATGCTTTTTTTTCACCTTTCACATTACACTCTGAGCTCAGACAGGGATAATTAGACTGGTATTATAAAGCTGCAGCTACAGACAGTGATAACTGGAGGGGCATATACTATCTGACAGGTTCCCTTTAAAGATATGTGATTGGCTGGTGGCAATCATGTGATATGTCACGTAACATATCAGGTGATCGCTACTGGCCAATCACATTTTAAGGTCCTGGCAGTAGATCAGGTGTGGATGCCTCGTGTCCCGGAACAGCCGGTGGATGGGTAAGTATTCAGGTTTTTTTTATTTTTAATACCTTTTGATAACTTTTATTTAGCTTTCGCAGTGTATATAGATACACTGCGAAAGCCAAAATGCATGTCACACGTCACACGGGGGAGGAACACAGGATTCTTCCTCCCCCATGTGACATCACATCCTGCTTCTCCTCCAGCACCTGTGATTATACACGCTGGAATTGCGCATTGTCTGAACGGCAATGCGTAATTCCAATGATTATAATGGGGTCTATGTGAGAAAGCGCGCCCTAAAAAGCGGAAAGAATTGACATGGTCATCCTTTTTACATGCGCGCTTTCTCCCAGAAAAGCGCGGCGTAAAATTACGCGGCGACTGAACAGCAAAAGTGAAATTCCATTAACTTTGCCGGCAAAAGCAGACCCAGATGTGCTTTTGGACACTGTGTGAACGCAGCCTAAAACCAAAATTAAGTTTTTTGGGTAGCCGCCACATTGCAATAAAATGCAATAACACGCTATAAACACAATGTATCTAACCAAAAATGATATCATTAGAAACGTCAGCTCAAGCCACAAATAGTAAGCATTCACACAGCCCCAAATCCCAAAAAATGAGGACGCTACGGGTTGCGGAAAATGGCGCCAATAGAGCAATTCTTTTTCTTCAAAACTTCTGAATTTTTTTCACCACTTAGATAGTGTAACTTTGAGGCCTTTGGGACACCTCCCCAGGATGCAGGGGGATTGGGCCCCATCTGGCCACCGGTATTCTGCTGAACCCGGCAAGCATACTCACCGGGTCCACGCTCCCATGACGTCCTCCTCGGCGCTTCTCCCCAGTCTTCTCACTTCCTGGTGGTGGGGGAACGCGCATAGGGTGTGCGCGCTGTACTTTGTAAATTTAAAGGGCTAGTACACCCTTTTTCATTTTACCACCTCTCAGCCAATCTCTGAGGGAGGTGTCTGGGCAACTTCATAGCTAGTCTAAGTTGCCAGCTCAGGTCCCTGTGTCCTCTGAGAACCTTACGTCTTATTCTCTTGCTTTCAGTGCCAGATCCCTCCTGCCTGTTCACCCGGAGACCCATACCTCTCTCACTGCTCCCTGGCTACATCCTGGACCTCTTCGGCTGCACCAAGCCCTGTCCCTGCCTTCTCCTCCTCCAGTGGAATCCCTGTAGAGGGGTAACCCTTCTTGTGCTCCCTTAGGGGACCCCGGTGCTCTGGCCCTGTGGACTCCCCTTGGGGATCTACCCTTTATTGTACTAAATAAATCCTGTTCATTATCTGACATACTTGTCCGGCTCATTTCTAGTATCAGCTTCGACGGTATCTCCGTGGTCTAGTGGGTCCACTAGTCACCTCCACCTGTGGTGGCGTGACAGATTTTGCCCAGGCCATGGACCCCGCTGATACCAGATACTCAGCTCAATGAGAGTTAGCCGGTCTCCGACAGAGTCAGGATCAGCTCTTTACATTTATGCAGACCCCAGATGCCCTTCTTAGATCTCTCCAGACGACCGAACCCACTAATGCCAATCAACTCGCAAGTTTACACCATGAACTTGATTGACAATAGGAGATACAGACCCAGATGTTGAACTACATGACGTCAATGGACGAACGGTTAACCAACTTGCACATGGCAGCCACTGTACAGGTCCCAGTGCTCGAGCCTGTGGTCACAGCAGTTCCAGGACCCTCTCTTCGTCTCTGCAAACCCACAAGGTACTCTGGGGATCCTAAATTGTGCAGGGGGTTTCTTAATCAATGCCAGCTGCATTTCTGGCTGTTGCCTCACCATTATCCCACAGATGTAGCCATTCCTTGCCTCACATTTGGAGGGAGAGGCCCTGGTGTGGTTAATCCACTCCTATAGAGAGGAACGACTCCATCGTATCCAAACTCCAGAACTTCTTGGACACCTTTCCGTAAGATCTTCGATGAACTCGGTCGAGTGGCGTCATCGATGGAGGCCCTCTTCCACTTACAGCAAGGTACTCTCTCTGTTGGACAGTATGCTATTCAATTCTGTACCCTGGCCTCTGAGCTCCAGTGGTCCGACGAGCCCCTGATTGGTGTCTTCTGGCGTGGATTATCTGGGAGGCTAAAAGACGAATTGGCGGTTTTGACCTATCCAATGCCCTGGATTACCTCATCTCTCTCGCCATCTGGATCGACCTCCGCCTACAAGAGCGATCCAAAGGGAAGACCCAAGAGAGGCGGCTTCCTAGTTTGGCTCCATCATTTCAGAGACCCCTCCTTCCTGCGGTTCCAGCTCCAACTCCTGTCCATGAGCCCATGGAAGTTGACCGTCTCAAGCTGAGTGACCAGCAACCTGAAGAGAGGTTTGCCCGGAAGCTGTGCCTATACTGTGGGAGTGCTACCCATTTTCGCCACCGATGTCCCAAGAAGCCGGAAAACACCTCCGCCTAGAACAGGTAAGAGAGGCCTACCTAGGCGAGAGCGATTCCTCTCTCCCCCTTACTGTTTCCGATACAGGTGACGGTCGGTGGCAGGCGATTTTCAGAGACGGCTTATTTGGATTCTGGTTCGGCAGGCAACTTTGTGCAATAAGCTGTGGCTCGTCAGTTTGGTATCTCTGTGGTTCCCTTGTAGCATCCCCATATGATCACCTCTGTTGATGAAAGGCCTTTGCAAGACACCATCTAGGGCATCATCGAGAAGGTGGAACTCCAGATCGGGGCTCTCCACAAGGAGAGGATTGCCTTCTGCGTGCTACCTTAACTCTACCCTCCATTTCTGCTTGGTTTTTCATGGCTACGCACCCACAAACCAGTTCTGGTTTGGTGGGTAGGGGACGTTCTTTGTTGGGGTCAGGCTTGCCATAGCCACTGCCTCCCATCAGTTCGGCCAGGTCGCACACCACAACTACCATCAACCCTGCCGGGATTGCCTTCAGCCTACTGGCCCTATGCAGATGTGTTCAACAAGCAGGAGGCGGAGACCCTACCACCACACAGGTTGAACGATTGTCCCATCGATCTAATTCCGGGAGCATTGCCTCCCAGAGGTTAGATTTACCCTCTGTCCCCAGCTGAGACCCAAGCAATTTCTGACTACTTCAAAGAGAACATAGCTTGGGGATTTATCCAGAAGTTTACCGCTCCTGCAGGTGTCGGGTTCTTCTTCGTGAAAAAGAAGGATGGGTCATTTCGCCCCTGCATCGACTACCGAGATCTCAATGCAGTCACAGTAAAGAACAAGTATCCTGTGCCTCTCATTACAGAGCTCTTTGACCGCCTTTGTGGATCCCGAATCTTCACCAAACTTAACCTCCGTGGGGCTTACAACCTTGTCAGGATACATCCTGGAGACGAGTGGAAGACCGCCTTCAACACCCGTGACAGCCACTATGAGTACCGGTTAATGCTTTTTGGTTTAAGTAACGCACCTGCAGTATTTCAGGAGTTTGTCAACGATGTCTTTCGTGACCTACTCTACTTATGTGTAGTCGTGTACCTGGATGATATCTTGGTATTCTCCCTGGGCCTCCCTACACATAGAAGGAATGTCCGCCAGGTTCTTCAATAGTTACGAGAGAATCGTTTATATGCCAAGTTCGAGAAGTGCTTATTCGAGCGAAACTCTCTGCCCTTCCTGGGGTATGTCATCTTTGATACAGGTCTTGAAATAGATCCTGAGAAGATGTCTGCCATCATCAAGTGGCCATGTGCTGTCGGAGTCAAAGCCATCCAGCGATTCTTAGGATTCACCAATTACTACCGGCAGTTTATCCCTCACTTTTCGGATCTCACCAAAAGTCTCACCACTTTGACTCGAAGAGAATCTGACCCCAAGAAATAGACGCCGGAGGCGGAGTCTTACTTTCAATCCCTCAAACAAGCCTTCTTCACCACTCCTGCTCTCCATAGACCTATGGTAAATAAAAAATTCTTCATGGAAGTAGACACGTCTTCTCCTCTGCAAGAAGTTGGATGTCTCCTGGATTTCTCTGCGGCATACCATCCGCAATCCAATGGGCAAGTCAAAAGGGTGAATCAGGTATTGACCAACTACCTGCGCCACTTTGTCAACACACACCATGACGACTGGGTGACTTATTGCCTTGGACAGAATTCTCCTATAACAACCATGTTGGTGAGTTCTCTTCTACCACTCAGTTTTTTATCATGACCGACAACCCAGCAGCCGAGACGCTGGCTAGAGACTTTCTCTAAAATCTGGTCTGAGATGAAGGCTTCTCTGGAAAGGGCATCCAAGGGTATGAAAAACTATGCCGACAAGAGACGACTGGACCCATCTCTGTTCCAGCCCAGGGACAAGGTATGGCTCTCTTCCAGGTTTATCAACCTCAAGGTTCCCTCCTACACGTTCGCTCCTCGGTACATTGGTCCCTTTGAGGTTCTCCTGAGGATCAACAACGTATGCTACCAGTTGAGATTGCCATCTTCCTTGCGGATCCACAACTCATTTCATGTGTCTCTCCTTAAGCCAGTCATTCTCGGATATTACTCTCGTGATCCAAGTTCGCATCCCTCTCCCGTTTCTGCCGGTGATGACTTCGAGGTCAAGGCCATTCTGGATGTCAAGCGGAGAGGAAACAAGACCTTATATTTGGTTGATTGGAAAGGGTTCGGTCCAGCAGAATGGTCTTGGGAACTGGAGGAGAATATCAATGCTCCTTGCCTTCTGTGGAGATTTCTTGCTGGCTTAAAATGGGGGGGGGGGGCGTAAGGTGGGGGGTACTGCAAACCTGCCGGTCGGTGGGACCCCTCCCCGGGATGCAGAAGGTTCAAGTCCCATCTGGCCATCGGTATTCTGCTGTGCCCGGCAGGCATACTCACTGGGTTCACGCTCCCTCGGCGTCCTCTCCGGCCGCGACGGCTCCTAGGCGCTTCTCACCACCTTCTCACATCCTGGTGGTGCATAGCATGCACGCCGCACTTTGTATATTTAAAGGCCAGTACACCCTTTTTCCTGTTACCACCTCTCAGCCAAATCGCTGAGGACTGGTGGGTTCTTAAGGCCCTCACGTCATAAGGGAGGTGCCTGGGCAAATTGGTAGCTAGTCTAAGTTGCCAGCTCAGGTCCCTAGCAGCGCATGTGGCTTATTGTGTCCTCTGAGAACCTTACGTGGTTTTCTCTTGCTTTCAGTGCCGGATATCACCTGCCTGTTCACCCTGAGACCCATACCTCTCTTGCTGGTTCCTGGCTACCTCCTGGACCTGCCTTCTTCTCGGGTTCCCTGGTTTCCTTTTCCTGTTCTGCCTTGGGTCAGACCCACAGGTTGACTGGTTCATTCGACCCTCTCTGGTTGCGCTTGGAGGAATTCCTGTATAGGGGTAACCTTTCTTGTGCTCCCTTAAAGGGACCCTGGTGCGCTGGCCCTGTGGACTTCACTTGGAGATCTATCCTTTATTGTACTAAATAAACCCTGTTAATTATCTGACATACTTGTCCGACTCATTTCTAGTATCAGCCTCCACAGTATCTCCATTGTCTAGTGGGTCCACTAGTCACCTCCGCCTGTGGTGGCATGACAGATAACAGTAAAAGTATACATGTTTAATATTTATAAACTTGTTCCAACCTGAGGCATCATACCCACATCTCAGTTTTACCATATCGTGAACATGGTGGATAAAAAATCCAAAAAACAAACGTGTAATTGCACTTTTTTTTGCAATTTCACTACACTTGGAATGTGTTGCCCACTTTCCTGTACAATATATGGTAAAATAAATGATTTCATCTGAAAGTACAAGTTGTCCCACAAAAAAGACCCTTATTTGTCTATATTGACCGAAAAATAAGAAAGTTATGGCTCTTGGAAGAAGGGGAGGGAAAAATGGAAAATGGAAATATGTCGGGAATGGGGAAGTAAAGTGGTTGAAAGGCTGGATGTGCATAATGGATCTCAGGAGTGAAAGTATGGGAGTCTCACAAAGGGAGAACTAAGCAAGTGTAAACAATGGAGCAAACCGAGGTGTGAATTCAAATAACAATCACAAATAATCATTAGCATATGGTTATTATACCTGTACACAAGGCAAGAGAATCTACTATATAATTACCTAATGTTCTCTGTCTGTCACAGAAATCGCACGCCAGCTCCAGGGCGCTCATTGGTGGCCGCCAGCGGCCGCCACCAATGAGTGAGGAGTATGCAAAACAGCCACACGTCGCGGCCGCAATGCAATCAGCGACGCGCGATTTCCCTCACAGACACAGACACCACACTGTCAGCCTCCTCCTGCCCGCACCCGCCCGCTTGAGCGGGTGCGCCCACCTCCGGTCCCCTCTTGCCCACCGCTGCCACCCGCTGCTCCATTCCTGCCAACCGCTGCTCCATTCCCTCCCTCCTCGCTCCATTACCACCCCTCTTCGCTCCACTCCCACCCCTCCTCGCTCCCTTCCCAGCTCGCTCCATTCTAAACCCCCCCGCTCCATTCCTCCCCCCTCCCCGCCACTCCATATCACCCGCACCCGGTGTTTACATTGCCGCTACAGCAGGTAATGAGCGGTCATGTGACAGGCTCTGTGAGACCGGAACGGATGGGAGGGGGGATGGACGTGCGCTGACCGCTGGCCCTCCATCCTGTGCTGACCACTGGCCCTCCATCCTGTACTGACCACTGGCCCTCCATCCTGCTCTGACCACTGGCCCTCCATCCTGTGCTGACCACTGGCCCTCCATCCTGTGCTGACCACTGGCCCTCCATCCTGTGCCGACTACTAGCCCTCCATCCTGCGCTGACCACTCTGACTCCATCCTGCACTCACCACTCTGCCTCCATCCTGCGCTGACCACTCTGCCTCCATCCTGCGTGACCACTCTGCCTCCCTCCTGCACTGACCACTGAGCTTCCATCCTGCGCTGACCACTCTGCCTCCCTCCTGCACTGACCACTCTGCCTCCATCCTGCACTGACCACTCTGCCTCCATCCTGCGCTGACCACTCTGCCTCCATCCTGTACTGACCACTCTTCCTCCATCCCGAACACTTGCCCTCCATCCTGCGCTGACCACTGGCCCTCTATCCTGCGCTGACCACTGGCCCTCCATCCTGCACTGACCACTGGCCCTCCATCCTGTGCTGACCACTGGCCCTCCATCCTGCGCTGACCACTGGCCCTCCATCCTGCGCTGACCACTCTGCCTCCATCCTGCACTGACCACTCTGCCTCCATCCTGCGCTGACCACTGGCCCTCCATCCTGCGCTGACCACTCTGCCTTCATCCTGCGCTGACCGCTCTGCCTCCATCTGGCGCTGACCACTGAGCCTCCATCCTGCGCTGACCACTGAGCCTCCATCCTGCGCTGACCACTCTGCCTCCATCCTGCGCTGACCACTCTGCCTCCATCCTGCGCTGACCACTCTGCCTCCATCCTGCGCTGACCACTCTGCCTCCATCCTGTGCTGACCACTTTTCCTCCATCCTGACCACTGGCCCTCCATCCTGCGCTGACCACTGGCCCTCTATCCTGCGCTGACCACTGGCCCTCCATCCTGCACTGACCACTGGCCCTCCATCCTGTGCTGACCACTGGCCCTCCATCCTGCGCTGACCACTGGCCCTCCATCCTGCGCTGACCACTCTGCCTCCATCCTGCACTAACCACTCTGCCTCCATCCTGCGCTGACCACTGGCCCTCCATCCTGCGCTGACCACTGGCCCTCCATCCTGCGCTGACCACTCTGCCTTCATCCTGCGCTGACCACTGAGCCTCCATCCTGCGCTGACCACTGAGCCTCCATCCTGCGCTGACCACTGAGCCTCCCTCCTGTGCTGACCATTGAGCCTCCATCCTTTGCTGACCACTCCATCCTGTGCTGACCACTGAGTCTCCATCCTGTGCTGCCAACCAAGCCTCCATACTGTGCTGACCACTGAGACTCCATCCTGCGCGGACCACTCTGCCTCCATCCTGCGCTGACCACTCTGCCTCCATCCTGCGCTGACCACTTTGCCTCCATCCTGCGCTGACCACTCTGCTTCCATCCTGCGCTGACCACTCTGCCTCCATCCTGTGCTGACCACTGAGCCACCAAGCAGTGCTAACCACTGAGCCACTGCGCAGTGCTAACCACTGAGCCACCGCACTGTGCAAACCACTGAGCCACCGCACAGTGCTAAACACTGAGCCACTGCACTGTGCTAACCACTGAGCCACCGCACTGTGCAAACCACTGAGCCACCGCACTGTGCAAACCACTGAGCCACCGCACTGTGCAAACCACTGAGCCACCACACTGTGCAAACCACTGAGCCACCACACTGTGCAAACCACTGAGCCACCGTACTGTGCAAACCACTGAGCCACCGCACTGTGCAAACCACTGAGCCACCGTACAGTGCTAACCACTGATCCATCATATACTGTACACTGCTAACCACTGAGCCACCATATACACTGCTAATCACTGAGCCACCATACTGTCCTAACCACTGAGCCACCATATACATTGCCAACCACTGAGCCACCATATACATTGCTAACCACTGAGCCACCATAATGTGCTAACCACTGAGCCACCATATACAGTGCTAACCACTGAGCCACCATACTGTGCTAACCACTGAGCCACCATATACATTGCCAACCACTGAGCCACCATAAAGTGTTAACCACTGAGTCACCGTATACAGTACTAACCACTGAGCCAGCGTATACAGTGCTAACCACTGAGCCTCCATACGGAGTTAACCACTCTGCCTCCATATAGTGCTAACCACTGAGCCACCATACTGTGCTAAACACTGAACCACCGTACAGTGCTAACCACTGAGCCACCATACTGTGCTAACCACTGAGCCACCGTGCAGTGCTAATCATTGAGCCACCATACAGTGCTAACCATTGAGCCACCATACAGTGCTAACCATTGAGCCACCATACAGTGCTAACCACTGAGCCACCGTACAGTGCTAACCACTGAGCCACTGTACTGTGCTAACCACAGAGCGACCGTACCGTGCTAGCCACTGAGCCACCATACTGTGCTAACTACTGAGCCACCATATACAGTGCTAACCACTGAGCCACCATATACAGTGCTAACCACTGAGTCACCGTATACAGTGCTAACCACTGAGTCACCATATATAGTGCTAACCATTGAGCCACATTACTGTTCTAATTATTGAGCCACCATATACAGTGCCAACCACTGAGCCACTATAGTGCTAACCACTGAGGCTCCGTATACAGTGCTAACTGCTGAGCCAGTGTATACTCTGCTAACCACTGAGCCCCCGTATACTCTGCTAACCACTGAGCCGCCATATACTCTGCTAACCACTGAGCCGGCGTAAAGTCTGCTAACCACTGAGCTCCCATATACTCTGCTAAGCACTCTGCTGTGGGCAGGAGGGGGCCAGGGAACAGCAGCCGGGTGCAGGCAGGAGGGCCCCGGCCCCCTCCTGCGTTCCCCCGGCCGCTACTCCCCGGCCCCCCCTGCCTGCACCCGGTCGCTGTTCCCCCGGCAATCTCCTGCCCGTACCCGCCCGCTCTTCCCCGGCCCCCTCCTGCCCGTTCCCGCCCGCTCTTCCCCGGCCCCCTCCTGCCCGCACCCGGACGCTCTTCCCCGGCCCCCTCCTGCCCGCACCCGGGTGCTCTTACCCGGCCCCCTCCTGTCCACTGTTCCCCGGCCCCCTCCTGCCCGCACCTAGCCATTGTCCCTCGGCCCCCTCCTGGACTCCGGTACCACTGCACACCGGCACCGCTGCACACCGGTACTGCTGTAGGTATCTACTATATAATTGTCTACTTCTGTCTGTTTGTCTGTAATGCAAATCCTGCGTTGCTGATTGGTCGTGGGCGGCTGGCCTGACCAATCAGCAACAGGAACAGTCCGCCCGCAAATTGGCGCGCGATTTCAACCACGCTTCGCTGATTGGTTGCCCCCGGCTGGTTGCCAGCAATCAGCGATATTGGCGCAGGATTTAAACCCAGCTTCGCTTTGCATTATTCTTGAATCTTCATAAATAAACTACATACATACGCTAGAATACCCGATACATTAGAATCGGGCCACTATCTAGTAGTTATCATATTAATGTGCCCCAAGGACACCCATTTGCACTCATATGGACACTGAGGCCAAATAGATTATAAATACCTATGTCTATAGTATTCATTGCTGTTTAAAGCCCCCATCACACATAGGGAGATCGCTAGCAAGATCGCTGATACATCACAGGTTTTGTGACGTAACAGCGACCTCCCCAGCGATGTCGCTATATGTGACATGTAGCAGCGATCAGGCCACTGCTGTGAGGTTGCTGATCACTGCACATGGTTCAGGACCATTTTTTGGCCCTTGGTCTCTTGCTGGTCAGCAGGCATTGCTGCGTGTGACAGCAAGAGACCAGCGTTCAGCGACCTCACAGTCTGGTAACCATGATAACCACCGGGTAACTAAGCAGCAAGCGCTGCCTAGATACCCGGTGTTTTTTATGGTTACCAGCGCTAAGCGGGAGACGCTGGTAACTATGATAAACACCGGATAACTAAGCAGCACGTGCTACCTAGATACTCGGTGTTTATCATAGTTACCAGCGTCCTCCCTGCTTACAGGCTGCGCTAAGCAGGGAGAACGCTGGTAACTATGATAAACACCGGGTATCTAGGCAGCGCGTGCTGCTTAGCTACCCAGTGTTTATCATATTTACCAGCGTTCTTCCGCTTCCAGCGATGTGGCGGTGGCTCCCTGGTCCCTGGTCGCTGAGGAGATCTGCCTATTTGACAGCTCCCCAGCGATCATGTAGCGATGCTCCAGTGATCCCGGCCAGGTTGTTATCGCTGTTGGGATCGCTGGAGCGTCGCTCAGTGTGATGGGGCCCTAAAAGCGCATGCTAAATGCTACAATAGAACATTAAGTAAACAGAAAATCCACATTCATTTTTATACCTGCATGTCCCTACCGTTTTTCACTGATTTCATGGAAATAAGTTACTGGAAAACTCTGAAAAATGTTACATGCTGGAGATTTTCTGCATCAAATCTGCAAGTCATGAGTAAGCAATGTGTGCATGACAGTGCAGGATTCTTATTGACTTCGCTGGCATCAGGATTCCCTTTAGGTTTTGTGACAAGTCCGCACTCAAAAATGCATCAAAAAAGCAGTAAGACTATGTTTACACATAGTGGTTTTTCTTTGCGCTTTTTTGCGCGGGCGCTTTTTTCACCATTTTGCACCCGCGCAAAAAAGCCCCATAAAACACACCGCATTTTTTTGCCGGGCTACTTCTTCAGTGATGTCACGGAGGGGAGGAAGAATCTCGTTTCTCCTCCCCTCTGTGACATGTCTGCCAGCCCCTTTGGGTTTCATAGTTTATTAATATATACTACGAAACACAAAATAAATTAAAGCAAATGTGTGAAAAATAATAAAGAATGAATACTTAACCTCTGCCGGGTGTTCAGGAGCAGCTGCAGGTATCGACCTGCAAGGGCCTACCAAGACCGCTGATTGGCTGCTCGCGATCATGTGATATGTACGTCATAGGTCGATACCTCAGCAGGATCTCCCGGCTCCCGACGGATTGGTAAGTATTCAATCTTTATTATTTTTTACACAGTTAGCTTACTTTAATTTGGGTTTCGCAGTGTATATTAATACATTACGAAACCCAAAGGGGCTGGCACAGATGTGATACAGGGGAGGAGTAACAGGATTGTTCCTCCCCTGTGTGACATCAGCGCCGGTGTATTCCCTCTGGAATTGCGCATCGTTTGAACGGCGATGCGTAATTCCAGTGGGAATAATGGGCAAAATATGGGAGAAAGTGCAGACGCAGCTGCGAAAGGAATTGACATCTCAATTCTTTTTACGCCCACGCTTTCTCCTATAAAAGCGAGGTGCATGTTTACGCACTGTCTGCACAGCAAAGTGAATTTCACATTCACTTTGCCAGCAGAGGCACATTGCACATTTTTGAAAAGCGCGAGCAAAAAAACGCTCAAAAATGCGCAATGTGTGAACGTAGCCTTATAAGGCAATGTGTGCACACAGTGTAATACTCAGACAACATTGTTCCCAGCTTTAAACTGGGAGGGATGGGTCCAGGTGTTTTTCCCATGCCTGTTCTCTCTCCATTTGAGTGCTGTTTTATCTAGTTTAGCAATTTTCTTGCCTCCCCTGCCCTCCAGTAAAATGTTCAAGTTTTCATTGAATTCCATTATACTCGGTACTCGAGTCGAGCCCTTCCAAGCATCCGACCTCTTCTATTCATGTACCAAGCACTCGAGCATTGTAGTGTTCACTCATCATTAATGGCTCGGCCTTACCCTTCTTGGGCATCAAACTCTTTGCCTAACTAGCGAATACTCTTTTCGTAGTCAAGAATAAACCTCAACCTCTCTACTGTGAAAAATATTCCCTCTTTTATTGGCACTTCTCTCATGACGTTGAAAGGTTTTACTTTGCCTGGGACAAATTGCACCATCAAATTACTATGGGACCCTCATTAAGCTCTGGACACCTTAATGGAGAGTGCTACTCACCCCCACTTCCTAGCTAGCTATGATGCAGATGTTTCTCTTCTGCTGATATGTGGCGCTCCTGCGACCAGGGTGGCCACAGGTAAGAACTGCAGCCAGGAAGGTAGAGACAGTTTTACACAAACAACTTCATAAACACGCCCACAGACATAAGACCCAACCCAAAACCCAGGACTCTAGGCGGGCAAGGGATGGTAGGGCCAGTCACAAGTGGGTGGGACGTAGGCAAGGTGACGGACCGGGTACATAAGGGCAAAACCAGGAAGTGTTAGGTAGTAGGCCAGAGGGTGCCGGGCAGTAAAGACTGAGAAGAACTGACCCCAGACAAGTGCATCAGGGTCCAAAGAAAATGGCAACGGTGCCAGAGAACGACTGAAGGAGAGGATCCCCTTTGTACGCCGCAGTCACACGGGTAGGAAGGAGCCTGGGGGGTCCTTGAAATAGAGGAGCACTGGAAGGCTAGGCTGGGACCATAGAGCAGGCTCTGAGGTGACCGCAGCTACAAGCCGGATCATAGACATTCCGGAGGGGTACTCTGATTCCATGTCAGAGTTCCTATCACAAGTGCAGGAGTTACAGTTGCACATAGGGCTCCAGAGCTTAGACATACCCGTACACGGGGTTAAACCAACAAGGACCCGAGCGACCTACCATACAGCACACAAGGAGAAGATAAGTTTAGAAGAGCCTGAAAGGAATCAAGCAGGAAAAGGGTCTAAGGCAGGAACCTGGCTGCAGTAGAGCTAAAT
Source organism: Allobates femoralis (assembly GCA_033576535.1). Lineage (NCBI taxonomy): Eukaryota > Metazoa > Chordata > Amphibia > Anura > Aromobatidae > Allobates > Allobates femoralis. The sequence goes on from JARQOC010000006.1 coordinate 364,774,749, forward strand.
GCACGGTGAAAGTGTGGAGTTAACTTTTTGAAACAACTTGGTGAACTGTACTGAAGAAGTGTGAAGAACTTAAGTAAAACCCGGTGAACCCTGCCAGTGTCTCCAGTGTGTGATTCCCTGCATGTTAAACTGTTATTCACCCTGTCAGGAGCAGTCCAACTCACGGCGGGCTCATCAATTGGGCTGCATCACCATCCATCCTCCTGGCATAAGCAAGCAGCAGCGGTGGTCCCCATTGACCACAACCCGTGGGTGGTGTCACGACAATCCCTGTAAATAACCTCTTTACTTGTGGGCTTGGGACACGGTCCAGATCAAGGCCACTGTGATAACTCCTGTAATACCCAGGTCCGGTACCGAGTACCCTGTCCCAGTGGGCTCCACAGATACACCACCCCAGGGGCATGGACACAGACCCCTACTGATTTACCACTAAATCCAACCTCTTACATACAAGGATATTAAATATCCTTGAACTATACTGAGCCAGTCAAAACGGCAGCATTATTTATGGTTTGTTAGCTGATTGCATTACAGGGATAATATAGAAAAAAGTTGAGTTTCATTGTTAAGAGACCAGCCAATGATAGTTATGCCTGTAATATGAATTCTAAACACGATATGGGACGAATGCAAACTCTTGGTTATGTTACATGAATGACAAGTTATATATGTGCTGTTTAACACTCATTACAGGTCGTACATGTTATGTCTAAGGGTGTATTCAGATGACTGTATAAATCAAAGCACATTGCTTGGACTGAGCATACTATCCCGTGACTCTCTTAGAGTGAAAGCTGCAAAATATATATGAAGCCATTACGCTTAGGTCAGGAGTGCCGCGGCCAGTCCCAAGCATTGTGGTCCGATCTGGTATGGTAGTCTAAATGCACTCTCTTAGTGAGGCTGGCTGAGGTCATAGGTCACATGTAGACATTATTTCACAATATGTCTTTCAAGGTGGGGCCAAGATATATAAAGAGGCAGTCACAGTTCTTCATGTTAAGAATGTTTGTCAGTCAGTGAGAGTATAACAGAGTTCAGCTCAGCCATAGCGCACCAGTCAGTATTGCCTTGCTGATCTGATTCTAGATAACTAAGAGGTAAAGGGTCTATACCACCTTAAAAATCAGACTCATAGGTAGGTAACATACTATCTTCTAACTTCAAAATGTCTGAACCAAGTGATGAACGGTATTGATGCTTCAGAAAAAGACGTATCAAGAATGAGATAAACTGTCTTGCTATTGAAGCAGGGGATTAGAAGTGACAGCTACCACACAAGCATTAAAATATCAAAGTCAAAGCACTAGATAAAAGTCTGATCTGAACACTGAGCTATAGCTCGAAAGCATCCCCCTCCCCGCCCCTGTTTTTTTCTACAATTATTCATAGAAATAAAGGCAATAAAGGGATAAACTTAAGGTGTCTTAGGCCCCTTTCACATCAGCGTTTTTTTTTAAATCGCGGCAGATGCGGTGAAAAATAATAGTCTTACCATGTAAACAAGCTACCCCAAGATGCAACAATCCAAAGAGAATATGGCGAGGATTCAAGATGGCCGCGGTGCAGGAAGGATGCACATGAGGTGGCTCCTGACACCATCCATTCAATCCTCGGCATCCCGACCCTGGAGCAAGGGGATTAGCACCTGAAAGGTGCCATCTAAAACATCACAGCTCAGCAGACCCTGAAACAGGACTTATTTTTGCCTAAAACACCAGCTAAGCAGAGCTTTGAGGACTTAAAAGCGCTCCCCCCCTCCCACTGCACGAGGCTGTATTACAGCAGGCATCTGGAGATACATTAATACCAGAACAGACTCACACACATCATCGAGTGAGCCTAAACCCCCTTAGCCTTCGACCCAGGAGACGCCTGCAGAGACACCTGGAGCAGATCATCCCCTGAGGCTTGGTGAGTGAGTCTTATCATTATACAAACACCGTGCTGGGAAGAAACACTTCAATAATAAGGGGGCTGAGCTGTAACACGGAGTTTGAGATCTGCAGCACAACGAGGGAACTTACAGGAGCCCTGAAAAGACAGTGAAGGGTTATCTCTATAAGGCATCTCTGCTGTAACAGGAGCAGACAGGCAGTGTGCTCCTCTTGAAGAGGGAGAGCTGGAGCTATGACACTTGAATTAACTCCTAATGCACTGATGTACTGTACACTGTGAGACTGAGCCTTTCCAACCCATGAAACCTACCCTACGAAAGACCTGTGTAACGCTGAACTGCACAGGGATCAGGCTGTGAACCTCTCTCCAAGCGCACATAGTGCCCTGCACCGCATTATAACACCCCCATCCTCTGAATCTCACACCATCACCATCTTATATTCCGGACTCCAGATAAAAACTCCTCATATACACCATCTAAAGAATTCTGCAGGCACTGGGAGTGTGTCCTGACGAGACAGGATGCAGGACGCAGACTAGGAGAATTCCACCGGCGGTGTTCTAGTCCTCGGTGCCCAGCGACATCTGCCCGCTTTATTTGCTTCTAAAGGTGAGGGGATAATACCCCCGGGACCTCGCAATGCCTAGACCGAACTCCAGAAGCCGCAAACCCTCCCAAAAAGTGACGGATTTCTTTACTCACAAGCGCCCTGGAACAACGATCTCCGCACTCAAAATGGCGCAGACGGCTGAGACGGCTTCCCGCTCCCCAGCCTCCTCACACTCACCCCGTTCACCACGAGGAACCTCAGAACAGACCCACGGTAATATACAAGATGATTCATCCCTCATCACATACGGGTCACTCCGGGGCCTATTGGCAGATCTCCGCTCTTCCATACAGGCGGATGTCAGAGAAATAGTGGGAGAGATGAGAGCGGATCTTACAGCACTTGGGGAAAGAACTGGCCACATAGAGGGAAAAATGGCTGAGTTTGCTGGAGCACACAATGAGTTGGCGGATAGCCATCAGGAGGTAGTGGCAGATGTAAAAGAAATACGAGCAAAAATGTGGGATCTGGAGGACAGACTCCGCAAAGGGAACTTAAAGATTAGAGGCATACCAGAGGTGGAGGGCGAGGAGGACCTTAAAGCTACCATTACCCCTTTCTTACATCACATCCTCCCTTCTGTGCCCTCACCAGAGCTCGACATAGAAAGGGCATACCGCCTGCCTCGCTCACAAAAGATTAACAGGGACGTACCCCGCGATGTCCTGGTCCATCTAGTCATCCCTAAGCTGAGAGACTCGCTGCTACATACCCTACGGAGAACCCCGTTCCCTGATGGCCCATATGCTACTTGGTCCCTATTTCCTGACTTATCACCGGGAACTTTGGCAAGAAGGAGGGACTTTGCCCCGTATTGTACCGTTTTGCGAGAGCGCGGCATCCCATATGCATGGGGGTCGCCGGTGAATGTGTCCTTTAGGTACAAGGGATCGCGACACCAGTTCTACTCCCCTTCCAGAATGAAGTCTACTCTGATTGAATGGAACTTAATGGAAAAAGGAGGATCCTCCTATTCAAGCCCATCTGACCGACGTACCCAGGGGAATACCCCCCCTGGAAAGGGGAGGAAAACAATGAATAACTTTATGCACCTGGGGACTGGTCACCGCTGGTGTGACAAGTATCCTTTTCTCCTTATACATACTTAAGGTCTGCTTATCTCTAAAGATTTGACCTTGAGAGGTTGGAGGGGGCCCATTTTGTATTAGTGGCCCCACTTCTCCTCGTACTCCTGCGTTTCCCCCCATAGTATTGAGACGGGCGCTGGGGGACCGCGGTGCTGGGGGCGCCATCAGTGGGCGCCCACGGACCCCCCCCTAATACTGCTCAGTCATCTGGAGTGGTATATGTACATATCTATGTTTAAATCAGTGTCTGTTGCACTGTTGAATATTACTTGCAATTTTTGAACCTTTGTTATTGCCTTTCATACCTCCTGTGTCCCACTCCCTTCCCACCCTACCCCATTCCTGATCCCCCACACTCCCTCTCCTCCCACGGACGGCCTGAATCTTCTCCCATTTTCTCTCTCTCTCCCTCCTCTTCTCCCTCCTTGTCTCCATCCCCTGTTCTACTCCCCTACCTGGTTCCCCCTCTCTAACCTCCTGTATCTAGTCTAACCTCCCCCCCTCTCTTGGACCCCCCCCCTCTTTACTCAGTGTCTGCGGGGCCCGGCTGCAGGGATTGGGGAGCCGGCGAGGGATCGAGATGAGCTTTAAGATAGTGTCACTTAATGCGAGGGGCCTAAACTCCCCTAGTAAACGCTCCTTCCTATGGAGGGAAGCGTTGAGGTTGAGGGCCGACGTCGTGTGTGTGCAGGAAACACACTTGCTGGTGGGGGATAACCACAGAATCTCGCACCCCAAATTTCCACACACCTATTTCTCAAATGCTGTTACTAAGAGGGCAGGGGTGTGTATGATGGTGGGAGCTAGTGTCCAATACACATGCAAGAAGGTGGTTACTGATTCGGAGGGGAGATTTCTCTTTCTTTTGTGCGAAATAGCGGGAGTCCCTTACACCATAGCCACAGTCTACGGTCCTAATGCGGGACAAATAAAGTACATGAGAACTTTTTTGACAAAATTGAAAGAGGTGACCATTGGGCAAGTGATTCTCTGCGGAGATTTCAATGCAGTAATGGAACCCCGTATAGATGCTTCTACGTCGTGTGTACGTTCACGTGGGGCTATGCTTTCCCTGGCCCAGGAAGCACGCCTCCATGATGTCTGGCGGTACCTCCATGCAGGCGAGAGGGATTATACGTATCACTCTGGACTGCATGGGTCCTATTCCAGAATAGATTTTTTTCTGGTGGACGACAGTACCCTTGAGACGTGCCGAGCCGCAGAAATCGGGACCATTACATGGTCGGATCATGCTCCGGTCACGTTGGAGGTGGCCCTGGGCTGTGGTGGAGCGAGACCACGACGGTGGCGTCTGAGCCCGGACCTCCTTTTGGACCAGAGCCAAGTGACTTCCATAGAAGCAGATATAACAGCATACTTTGACATAAACGACAATGCAGAAGTCTCTGATGAGACCCTCTGGTCGTCGCACAAGGCAGTCCTACGGGGATCCCTGCTACAGAGAGCCGCACGCCGTAAAAGGGAGAGAGACGCACAACGAAGGGAGCTGACAGAGAGGATACAGAATTTAGAAGCAGTGAATAAAAAATCCCCCTCCACAAGCCTAGAGGCGCAGATAGGAGCATCACGCACGCAGCTCAGGGCGCTGCTTACTACGCCAATATGAGGTAGGCCTTCGCAAGCTAAGACTGCAATACTACGCTATGGGAGACCGCGCCGGTAGATTATTGGCTAGGAGATTAAAGAAGCGGGCCACACAAACAATGATAACACATATGAAAGACGAAAGGGGACAAGTAGTTAGGGACCCGAGAGGCATAGTGGATGTCTTCTCGGCGTACTATAGCAAACTTTATAACTTACGCTCTGACCCTGCTACCCCACAACCGACACCGGAGATGATCAATGAGTTCCTAGCAAATCTCAGCCTCCCCAGAATCTCCAGCCTGGATCTGGAGGTATTGAACAGACCTTTTTCGCTGCAGGAGGTAAGCAGAGTCATACGCTCATTGAAATTAGGAAAAGCCCCTGGGCCTGACGGCTTCATCAACGCATACTATAAGACTTTTGAAAAAACGCTCACCCCGTACCTATTACGAGTATTCAGCAGCTGGAGATTATCTGGACGCATCCCATCGGATGCTCTAGAAGCAACGGTCACTACAATACTGAAACCGGGGAAATCTCCAGATAAACCGGAAAGCTACAGACCCATCTCCCTGCTGAACACGGATCTTAAGATCTATGCGAAGGTGTTAGCTCTCAGGCTTGGGGAGGTGGTTCCTCTCCTGGTCGGCCCGGATCAAGTGGGATTCGTGGCTCAACGCCAAGCCAGGGATGGAACGAGGAGAATGCTTGACCTTATAGAACTGGCGGAAAGACGTGGAGCCCCATGTGCATTCCTGTCATTGGACGCTGAGAAGGCGTTTGACAGGGTGCACTGGGGTTATCTGGAACAGGTGCTGAGAGGATTCGGATTCGTGGGTCCGATCCTTTCGGCGATATTGGGTCTATATTCCAGGCCTTCTGCCAGGGTCTTCTCCTCGGGCTATCTCTCAGAAACGTTCGAAATTTCGAATGGCACTAGACAGGGGTGCCCCCTGTCACCCCTGATCTATGCCCTGGCGATTGAGCCGCTGGCCGCGGCAATACGGGCTGACCGGGACATAACGGGGATGCAGGTAGGAGACAGGGAACATGTGGTTGGCTTATACGCCGACGACATTATTATCCCCTGTTCCAAACCGGAAGTATCCCTACCTAAGGTATTGGCTCTGCTCGACTCCTTTGCGGCGATCTCTTATTATAAGCTAAATGCTTCTAAGTCATTGGTCTTCCCGGTAAATGTCCCTCGGACTCTGATAGACTCCCTGTCTAGTTCCCTCCCATTTCAATGGATGCCGGCAGGCATACCATACCTTGGCATCACCTTGTGCCCGACAGCAGTAGTGATACAGCGTAATGTACAGTCAATTTTGAATGCTCTCTCCAAGGCAACAGACTCTGGACACACCCACTCCTACTCATGGATAGCTAAGATTCAGGCTTTCAGGATGACGTGGCTACCTAGACTAATATATTTATTCAGATGTATACCTTTGCCCATCCCCCTACAACTTTTAGCTAGACTACAAGCAGAGGTGAATAGATACATTTGGGCCCCCAAGCGACCAAGGGTCCGGAGAAAGGTGATGTACCAGAAACTGACGGGTGGTGGCATGGGTGTACCGGATGTGACCCTCTACTATAGAGCAGCGGTGCTGGAAACGGTGAGACAGTGGTGGAAGTCTGACTTAAACTTGGGCTGGGTGCAGATAGAGTCACAACAGACAGTAGACAACTCCCTCAAGAACCTACTGATAGCGGAGACCATCACGTCAGTCAAAGTTGACTATCCTCTGGGAACGATGAAAGCTATGATTAAGGAGTGGGGGCGTGCGCCTGGGGACTGGACCCAAATACCAGCAGCGGAGGTCCCACTGGGATCACTTCGTGTCCATATCCCTTCCCTCCGATTGGAGGAATGGAGGAGGGCGGGTGTACATACCCTGGCAGACATCGCGGGGAGGAACGGGATGATGACATGGGATGAATTCACATCCAAGTTCCCGTCTCTACGACGCACGTTCTTCCAACTCTGCCAGATTACACACCTGCTGAGGACCCGACGTGATAGGGTCCTATGGTCCTCGGCCAGACCCTCCCCAATACGCCTGATTATCACTGCTGCCCATGAGAAACGGGTAGGCCTGTCCCCACTTTACACAGGTTTCCTAGACCATGGTGCTGCCCTATGTTATACACATAGAGTTAAATGGGAAACGGAATTGGGGTTCTCAGCAGATGACGACCAATGGAAGGGCGCTGTTAGATGTGTCACCCAGGCGACAAAATGTGTGAATCATTTAGAGCAACTTAAGAAAGTACACCTAAGATGGTACCTACCCCCCACGAGAATAGCGGCCTTCGGTAGGGGAACCACCCCCATGTGCTGGAGGAACTGTGGACAGAAGGGAACGTTGACTCATGTGTGGTGGGACTGCCCCCGAATCGCACAATTCTGGCGGGTAGTGGAGGGTCTTCTGAGGTCCTTGATGGACACCTTTATTCCGCTTGTGCCTCAGATGGCTCTCCTGCACATTGGAGTGGAGGACTTGCCCCCGGTTCAGAGACACCTCGCCACCTTCATATTGATAGCTGCCAGATACTGTGTGGCAGCAGCATGGAACAATACTTCCCCCCCAGCAATGTGCGACCTCACATCCAGACTGAACAATATGTTCACATATGAGCACAGTTTGGCTTTGGAACTTGGACACAAACGCTATACCCGTGCTGCTTGGGAGTGCTGGGCGACACACCCGCTGGCGGTTCCCCCTCCCCTGTGGTAGGGCCTGGCGGACCTACGCCTAATGTACTCTGACCTCTTTGTCTTCCCTTCACATCATCAACCCACTACTTCTCTCCCTCCAACCCACTCGCACCTTACTAGCCCGTGTTCACACATCGAGCCCATTTCTCCCCTCTCTCCCCTCGTTAGTCCACCCGCCCACCTTAACAACTTTCTTAACAACTTGCCCTACTACGCCCCCCCCCCCCCCACCCTGACACATTTCTAATTTCCCTTCCTCTCAGGTACCTCCCCTCTTCTCCCTCTTGCTAACCCTTCCCATACTCCCCACCCTCACCTCTCTCTTTATTTGAAATATTATGTTATGTGAAATGCAATATAGCAGGCAGCTAATTGGAAGTTTGGTAGCTGACTCGCAATGGAAAGATTTCGGTTAATTGAAGATATGTTACTTGCATTTCTTGTCTTGTGTTTCTTGAATATGTCTTAATAAATATAATTATGACAAAGAGAATATGGCAACTTGACATGGTTCAAGAAGGTGGCATCAGGCAAAGTGCGTCCTGTCACTATTTCTCTTCAATTTAAATACAGATGTTATTTTTAGGAAGGCTAGACTTGATTAAGTAGAAAAAAGAATGAAAATTGCAGGACGTGTCATCAACAGTCTTAAATACAATACAACATTATTAGAAATAAGTGTAGATGGAATGAAGGACAATATGTCAAGCTGGAAAGCTCAAACATGGGGCTGCTACTCAACACAAAGAAGACAAAGATATTGACTACTGCCAGGTACAACATTTGAAATGGACAGCAATGAATTGGAAGTTTTAAAGAACTTCAACCTACTCCTATCGATGATCACTTAAGATGCAGTGACAACAGCAGAAGTCAATAGAAAAATAGCTGTGGGCAAATCAACAATAAAGTCATCGGACAAGTCTTCAAATCGAGGAGTGAATCACTAGTAATGAAGACACGGTTTGTACATATTTTGATCTTTTCTATGGTAAAATATGGTAAAATAAGGATGGAAAATCGGGATGATAAGAGACAAGAAAGAGGAAGAATCAACACCTTCAAAATATTTTGATGGAGAAAGTGTTACCAATACCATGGATGGCAAGAAGAACAAACAAATTCATTTTGGAACAAATCAAGCCAGATAAATCATGCAAAGCAAGGATTACCAAGCTATGACTTGTCTGCTTTAGACACATCATATGAAGAAAGCAATCACTGGAGAAGAACATAATGGTCATTAAGGAATGAACCGAAGAGGAAGACCAGCAACTCAATGGCTTGATGCAATCAAAGTAATGTCAGAGAAGAACCCTGATTGACCTATCTACACTTGCACAAGATTAGGATAACAGGATAAGGACACACATACCAGGAAATGGCCAAGGATAAGGACATATATACCATCAAGGGACATAGCACGCAGACATATATACCATGATGGGAACATACATACCAGAATGGGGGACAATATATACTAAGATGGGGACATACAGTGACAAGCAAAAGCGAAAATAATGTTTTGAACTTTTGATTTTTGAGCTCCATATCTCACCATCCACTACAGCTTTGAGTGTACTATTTTAACTGCCTTCATTTAAAGTGAACCTGTCACCTCCTAAAAGCAACTTAACCTATCAATACATGTCCCTGCACCTTCCTATTACCATTATAACTATCCCTCTCTCTGCTAAATGCTTGCTTTCAATGTTCTAAAAAACATTGTTTTACTTACTGATTAAGATGATAATGAAGCGGGGGCTATATGCAATAGTCCCCCTGGGCATGTTGGTTTGTTGGTTTGCAGCCTCCATGATCTTTTAAAAAAGAATCCTCTCTGCCCCAGCCTGTGGTTGCTTTTAGGAAGTGACAGGTTCACTTTAATAGACAATCTTCTATGCTATCTCGTACATAAATTTGACTTGCAACTATTTAGCATATTAGTTATGCAGATTCTTGTCATGACACTTCATTGTTACTGTTTTGCTCCTAAAAAAATCTAAATTTTTATTTTTATTGTTTTGTTAGTATTTTGTAAATCTCCTTTGGCTTTCAGCACTGCTTGAACTCTTCTGGGCCAGTTGTCGATCAGATTTAAGCATGTCTTGTCTGAAATCTGATGCCGGATCTCTTTTACATGGTCTTAAGGTTGGTGCAAACTGGTCGCCTCACTTGGGTATGTATACAGGTTTTTCTTCTACTCTACTCACAAGTGTTAGATTGAGTTGAGGTCTGGGGACTGTGGGGGCCAATCCAGCACCTCTATTTCATTGTCATTGAACCATTTATTTGTCAATCTTGACATGTACTTCTGGTCGTTGTCCTACTGGAATACTATGTCGTCCTTTTCATACTCATAATACTTAAGTGTATGAAGTAACTCATCTTGTAGGATACTCACCTGTAGCTGAGCATTGAGACCATCATTAATCCTGGTCAAGTATCCAACTCCTTTGGCTGTGAAACAACCCCATATCACCAGGCTTCCTCCAATGAACTTGACATTTCCTTCAATATATCGATCTGTAATGGCCACTTTACACGCTTCAACGTCGGTCCGATATTGGATCCGACGGCGCGGGAGCGCGCTTTTTCTGCCCAGATTTCCAAGATCGCATCGGAGATTTACACAGCGCGATATCGGCATACAACGTCTGTACGATGTCTACGCCCCCCTTGTACGGCCGACCCAGGAACGACCATTTAACATGGGAGAGAATAGGGGACGTTGTACTTCACATCGTAGTTGGGCGTTTAAACAGCCCGATCCGGCTCCAACCTCCATCCAATATCGGCCCGTTGCAGAGCAGGCTCATTCGATCCCCGATATCGTTTTGGCATAATTCGTGCATCGTATTGGTCATTTATACTATACAACGCACGAACGATATCGGGGCCAACGCACGAACCACGTGACTTTTGGTCGGAGTTGGACGCCGATATCGGGACGTGTAAAGTGGCCATTAGTCCATTTTTCCTTTGTTTCTTCCAGACCCACTGGCACCCATCTGAGCCTAGTCTATTGACTTTCGTCTCATCGCTCCAAATCACCCGCTTCCAATCTTCTATTGGAATCTTCCGATCGGCGGACGATTTAAATCACTCAGCTGATGCTGTCATGTGACACATCAGCTGATCGGGTTGCCATCCCCTTCCCAGTTAGCTGACCAAGGTCCTGCAGCCATCGGAGGTGGACGCGCATTGCAGGACACTTGGCGGAGAGGTGAGCTTTTTTTTTTATTTTTAACACATTGCTTTATTTAATTTAATTTTAGCAGTGTATGTAGTAGATACACTGCTAAAGTAAAACTACACTGTACAGAGCAGTTTTAGTGTATTGAGCATGCTCAGTACACTAACACCGGATCCGGGAAACGATCCTGTTTTTCCCAAATCTGAGCTCCATAGACCCCCATGTTATTTGAATCGGACAGCGTCGCATCCGATGCTGTCTGATTCTGTCCAATTGTGTCCGCTGCTCCCAAAATTGGAGTAGTCTTCGATTTTGTGGACGTGAAAAAAGCGGACACAATCGGATCCCTGCACACATGGATGGCCATTAAGGACCAATCCGTGTCCATAGGGATACATGGAGGCCAAATCGGATCTGTGGCTATTTTACAACGGATAGCCACGGATCCCAAAAAATCGAGATGTGAAGGGGGCCTTAGGATGCTACAACGGCCCAGACATACAACCAACATGCAGGGAGAGTGAAGGGTAGCATGTCCAAATTTTACATCAGGGCCCATTGGACTCTAGTTACACTACTAGCAGCACATCATCCTATGGAAACAGAACTTGTGCTGCTGGGAACAATGGCAATTTATGTGCACTGAATGATCTCTTTCAAAGATCTAGCAATGTGTTATTATTATGGTTTCCCTGATGAAGAGGTCCACTCGACCTAGAAACTCATTAGGAATATACTACAATCCATTTGTATTCATCTGAATCCTGTGAATTCTTCACCAGCAGTGCAGCTCCCCTGCATTTCTCCATTTTTTGGAATGATCTAGAAAAGGCTTTTTATAGCAGATATCTGTGTAATAGACAGTTTGCCATGTAATATAAGCCCCAGAAGAATTACCATAACTCTACAGTTGGTTTCCAGTCTCTATTTTAGACTATTACCATGGAGTAAATATCCCATCCTCTTATATTTATTAGATTCCCCTTCCCCCTCTAATTTTACAATAGATAATTCATCCCGCTAGATAAGCACTTTATTTCCCGGTGCTGCATCTATAAGCGGATTGTGTGTAATCTGTGTATCCGCCTCGCTGCTCAGTCACAACATCTGTACACAAGCAAAGTGATCAGCGGGGACCTTTTTACCAAGCGATATCGCTGGCTGTCAGCTTAAAACCTTACCTATCATTAATGATATATAGTATAAATTCATTTTTATTACCCCTCCCCCTCTACCAGCACCTATAATGTCCAGACAACATCTGTGCATGAACCAGAATGTATATGAAGATGGTAGCAGAAAATCAATATACCTGCTTACATACAGCTTATATGTGCAGACCTATGCGTATACAGCCTACTAAATGTCTCCTTTCACTGCATGCTTTTTTATGGGCTAATCTGAGTGGTCACTGTCATTTTGGTAGTAGTCAGAGCCCCCGTCAGCAGAATGCAGGAGTCTGTGCTACGAGTAAGGATATTTCACTGTTATGCCAGATACAGAGTGCATGGCATTGCAGCGTAGTCCTATCATGGTATAGTTTTCCACAGAAATACCAAAACCTCCTTGGATCCCGTTTTCAGTATACATTTCTAGTGCAAAATTCATCAAATTATATAGGAAGTTCAAATACATAACACAAAACTCTCCTGACCATGCCTATTATCTATTGTAAGGTCTCACTCAGACATCCTTGTTGCACGCACATGTTTTATCAATTTTTTTTTTCACAGATGCAATATGCACCCGTTATAGTCTATGGTGCTATTCACATGTCCGTGATTTCTTACAGACTGTGTGTCCATGCAAAACTCACAAAGACGTTCATTTTTATCTGAAAAGTGCTAATACAAGTCTAGGGTCAATGAAGTCCACGGATGATATCTGTGTGATGTATGTATTTAACATTACAAAGCATAGGAGAAGCTTTGTAATTTATTTATTTACTCATCTGTCAAAGACACTGATGACACACTAATAGTAAAATCAGACTCACGGACCATACACTGATCCAAAACACTGACATGGGGATAATTTTTTCATGTACATGTTTACGCAAGGACATATGAATGTGGCCTTAGATCAGGGGTCCCCAACCTGTAGCTTGGGAGCGACATGTGGCTCGTGGGCTCATGATGTGTGGCTCACAGCTGTATTCCAACTCAGAAAATTATCACCAGATCTACCAAACGGCTATGAACAGCAGGTCTCCAGATGGTGACTTTTGTGAGTAGCTCCACACACAAGAGCAAACCTAGATAGAGGTAAGGTAGGAACCCCTGGATCTTGATGTACTGCTTCAGTGTGATTTCTGTGGAAAAGCTTTGTCTGTCATTATACCGGTAATGGGGACTCTGGGTGTCACAATTCTGAGGGGGCAGGAGTTGGATGTGGCTCGCGACCCTATCTTATTGCTGGATGTGGCTCGCAAACCTCTCTCTGAGCTGAATGTGGCTCATGACCCTGTTTCAGAGCTGAATGTGACTCTCAAGGTCTGGAGGGTTGGGACCTCTGCCTTAGATGAATTTTGACTAGACTGGCCAAGCATTTAATGGGTTTCAAGGTGTCCCATCTGTCCCTCAACATCAGACGCCTGGTGAAGGAAAGATTGGACATGTTGGATTTCAACATGTCCAATCCATTGTTCTCTTGATAAATAAACCATCACCAAAGGGGTCTGGTGATGATTATTCAAAATGTCATGCCCCCCAGGGCCGTGAGATACTCGGAACTGGGCTAAAGTACTGCTGGGGAGTCATGGGTGTCGAGACCCGGCTCCGTGACCCTGGCAGTGTCAATAAAAGTTCAGGGCAGTTATGGTTTTGGGGATTAATATTGTGAGGCCACCTACAGTACTCGGGCAGGGATGGCCAATGCTGCAGTTCAGACCTCCGGGGAAGGTGACGATGCAGCCAGGTGTTGTCGCTCCCCGTAGGTAGAGCAGTACCCCAGGGCAGGTGTAAAAGTTAATATGTCGATGGTGATAAAGTTGCAGTGCAGGGCGTAGAATGCCGGAATGATTCAAGGACACAGATGCTGCAATTTCACTCGTTTACTGACTATTCTCAGGTGGTACCATCCAACAGGGTGCTGTGTCCTACAAGCCAGAGGTCCTGCCACTCCCAGGTAGATTGGAAAACACTTAGCTGATACTCCGTTCTGTGTACCTTTTCAGGTTCGTTTCTCGTGCTGGCTCTCTCCCTCTTGCTCTGCATTTCATGCTCAGTGTCCTGTGCCAGTGGCCACAGACTCTACCGGGCGACATTCTCACTGTCCCCTTTGGTCCTATCCAGCCACCTTGCAGCGAATGACGTGGATTTGGCTGCTGCTCCAGGAGATGCAGCAGCCTCTGGTTGGCTAACAGAGGCCTCAAGTCCCCTCTACTAGTCTGAGCCTGGTGACCCTCTACTGCCCTGGCCCCTCCACTTGCCTGCAACCAGCAATGGATGCGAGCCCCATTAGTGGATTTCTCATTTTCCATGCCTCTGGACCCCTTCCTTCTATGCAGCTCCTGCCTGGCTCCTTCCCTGGGATAAGCTCCTTCAGCTCCAGTCCCTGGTCTCAGTGCTTCTCAGCTCCCACACTGGAGCTCAACTCTTCTCCTCATTATTACTACTCCTCCCACTAACTGCCCACTTCCTGGTGTCCCCTTTTTTCTAACTCTTCCTGTCACTTCCTCTAAGTGGCTCCCCTTTCTACTGTTCCACCCACCACCCTCTCCTAGTCCCTTCTCCAGCCAGGAATGGGGGTTTGATCAGTTCCCCCATCTTTCTGGCCTGGAATGCCTAGTGGTGCATGCGGTGTGAATGGGTACCGGGTTGTGGCCCTTCCTTACCCGGGGTTGGGAGTAACACACCTCTGGCTAAGGTGCAGTTCCTCTGTGGCAACTGGACCCACAGGAGCACCACACGTCACCCCATTTAAAATGAAAGGAGACCAATATATAGCTGTTGGAAACATGCGGAATACCAATTTACTTATTGTGCTGCTGTGAATAT
This sequence comes from Allobates femoralis, assembly GCA_033576535.1. Taxonomy (NCBI): domain Eukaryota; kingdom Metazoa; phylum Chordata; class Amphibia; order Anura; family Aromobatidae; genus Allobates; species Allobates femoralis. The sequence continues at coordinate 364,789,877 of JARQOC010000006.1, forward strand.
ATACATTGCGTGCAGAATTATTAGGCAAATGAGTATTTTGATCACATGATACTTTTTATACATGTTGTCCTACTCCAAGCTGTATAGGCTTGAGAGCCAACTACCAATTAGGTAAATCAGGTGAGGTGCATCTCGATAATGAGGAGGGGTGTGGTATAATGACATCAACACCCTATATAAGGTGTGCATAATTATTAGACAAATGCCTTTCCTTAGGCAAAATGGGTCAGAAGAGAGATTTGACGGGCTCTGAAAAGTCCAAAATTGTGAGATGTCTTGCAGAGGGATGCAGCAGTCTTGAAATTGACAAACTTTTGAAGCGTGATCACCGAACAATCAAGTGTTTCATGGCAAATAGCCAACAGGGTCGCAAGAAGCGTGTTGGGCACAAAAAGCGCAAAATAACTGCCCATGAATTGAGGAAATTCAAGCGTGAAGCTGCCAAGATGCCATTTGCCACCAGTTTTGCCATATTTCAGAGCTGCAACGTTACTGGAGTATCAAAAAGCACAAGGTGTGCTATACTCAGGGTCATGGCCAAGGTAAGGAAGGCTGAAAAACGACCACCTTTGAACAAGAATCATAAGATAAAATGTCAAGACTGGGCCAAGAAATATCTTAAGACTGATTTTTCAAAGGTTTTATGGACTGATGAAATGAGAGTGACTCTTGATGGGCCAGATGGATGGGCCAGAGGCTGGATTAGTAAAGGGCAGAGAGCTCCACTCTGACTCAGATGCCAGCAAGGTGGTGGTGGGGTACTGGTATGGGCTGGTATTATCAAAGATGAACTTGTGGGACCTTTTCAGGTTGAGGATGGAGTGAAGCTCAACTCCCGGACCTACTGCCAGTTTCTGGAAGACAACTTCTTCAAGCAGTGGTACAGGAAGAAGTCAGTATCGTTCAAGAAAAACATTTGCTCCATCACATGCACCCAACTACTCCACAGCGTGGCTGGCCAGTAAAGGTCTAAAAGAAGAAAAAATAATGACATGGCCCCTTGTTCACCTGATCTGAACCTCATAGAGAACCTGTGGTTCCTCATAAAATGTGAGATCTACGTGGAGGGAAAACAGTACACCTCTCGGAACAGTGTCTGGGGGACTGTGGTGGCTGCTGCACGCAATGTTGATCGTAAACAGATCAAGCAACTGACAATCTTTGGATGGAGGCTGTTGAGTGTCATCATAAAGAAAGGTGGCTATATTGGTCACTAATTTTTTGGGGTTTTGTTTTTGCATGTCAGAAATGTTTATTTCTAAATTTTGTGCAGTTATATTAGTTTACCTGGTGAAAATAAACAAGTGAGATGGGAATATATTAGGTTTTTATTAAGTTTCCTAATAATTCTGCACAGTAAAGGCCACGTTACACACACAGATATCTGTTCAGATATTGGTCACAGATCTCTGGCTGCAGTGAAATCATGGACGCATTGCTCCATTTTGTGGCTGTGTACAAATGGAACAATGTGTCCATGTGACCAATATATCTGTGTGTGTAAGGTGGCCTTAATAGTTACCTGCATAAAAAGATATCCTCCTAAAATAGCCAAATCTAAAAAAAAAACCTCCAACTTCAAAAATATTAAGCTTTGATATTTATGAGTCTCTTGGGTTGATTGAGAACATAGTTGTTGATCAATAATAAAAATAATCCTCTAAAATACAACTTGCCTAATAATTCTGCACGCAGTGTATGGGTCTTTTTGTATGCACTACATCGTTTTGCAAATGCACCATTTTTAATTAGGTGGCACATTTTGCAATAAAATTATTCACTTGTAAGCAGAAAAGAAAGTCCTTTTGTCTCTTTCCTGGTAATGCATGTATATGGAGTTTTGCTAAAGACCATACTGGGCAGGGATATTTTACCCTCTGGCTTTAATACAATTGTATAACCACATGGAACTAATTTATCATACTCGCATAGCAGTGACATGCCACAAGGATCAAAAAACACATGTCACTGTCACACAGACAGACTCACCAGCGATGTGGGCCAGCGAGATCGCTGGTAACCATAGTACACATCGGGTTACTAGGCACCGCGTGTCACACTCCACGATGAGGCAGATTGATCAAGCGTTTATCGCTTGATATGAGCTCCGGCTCACCAATCTGCGATCTAACGATCAAGCGATTTTACATTGTAAAATCGCTTGATTGCACGCAGCGATGCACAAACGATATCGCTAAAGCGATCAAAACGCAGATCGCTTAAGCGATATCGTTAAGGAAATTGATGCGTGTGACGGCCGCCTTACACACACCAACTTCTGTGACCAACTTCTGAACAGATCTCTGGTTGCAGTGAAATCATGGACACATTGCTCCATTTTGTGGCTGTGTACAAATGGAACAATGTGTCCATGATTTCACTGCAACCAGTAAGTTGGTCAGAAGTTGGACAGATAAGTTGGTGTGTGTAAAGTGGCCCTTACTAGTGAGTTAGGTGGGAAGTTGGCTTATCAAAATACTACAATCTCTAGTTATAATCGTCATTCCTGTGTTAAAAATGAACAAAATTCATCGCCCCATGGCTGAAATCCTCTCCTGGAACATAATTTCCCACCTCTAAGGGCTTATTCACACATCAGCTTTTCACATATGAGGGCTATCTGTGTTTCTTAGGCGGCCGTCACACGCAACGATTTCTTGCCCGATATCGTTTAAGCGATCTCCTTTTTGATCGCTTAAGCGATATCGGGCAAGATATCGTTGCATGTAATCAAGCGATTTACGATGTTAAATCGCTTGATCGTGACATCGCTGATCTGAGGTTCGGTTCTCAGATCTAGCGATGAACGATGCCACGATCTGCTTCATCGTGGTGTATAACACCACGATGAACGATCTCCCAGCGGCAGAGCCTATGCTGGGAGATGGTAACTATGGTACACGTCGGGTAACTAAGCGACGCGCGGCCCTAGTTACCCGATGTGTACCATAGTAACGAGCGAGATCGCGGCTCCGCATCGCTGGTGAGTCTGTCATCTGTGTGACATCTCACCAGCGATGTGAGCGATATTGTAAGCGATTGCGCGTGCACGTGATTGCTTACAATATCGCTATAGATATCTCACCGTGTGACGGCCGCCTTACAGATAGTACTTGTAAGGCCAGAGACACACGGAGCGATGATACTCACATGACTCGCCCAGAACAGCCATCGCTTTTCTGAACGGGAGCATGTCAGCTGAATGGAAACACAAGCAGCTGACACGCTCCCATCCACAGAGACGGTGGCCATTCCGGGTGAGTCATGCGAGTATCTCGCATGCATCTCGCTCAGTTTGTCTTCGGCCTATCTATTACAGTCTATGTTGCTGTTCACGCGTCTGTGATTTTATTTTTGCAGATCAAGTGGTCCAGCAAAATCTCTGTAATGAAAGTCTATGAATCTGTGAATAAAACCATGTGCTGTCCATTTATCATTCACTAATACATAGGCTGGTTTCACACATCCGTGTCACCACGGACGTGTGGAACAAGGCCGTTTGGGGGCGGGGCGTGCACACATGTGTCACGGACGTATGACACATGTGTGCAGTCCGTGTGCTATCCGTGGGGCCGTGGATAGCACACGGACAGTCTGTCACCCGCATACTCACCTTCCAGCAGCGCCGCTGCTCCTTTCTCTTCCAGGCCGCTCTAGGGCTCAGTGAAGTGAATATTCATGATTCAATAGTCAATTTTCATGGGAGGGGAGTATAAAATTGTTTATTTTCAGGCTTTTTTGGTTTGTCCGTGGTCCGTACACACGTATAACACAATGTGAACATCCGTGTGCAGGATGTTTGGACAAAAATGCGGTCCGTGGCTCCGCAAAAAAACGGACTTGTCGCCGTGTGGAGCACACGGACAATCATGTGCTCCACACGGAGACACGGTCCATGCGGAGACACGGATGAGTGAATTAGCCCATAGGGGAACATGTGTCCCCGTATGTCTGTGCCTTCGGCATGTGTTGGCACGTACTGCTTACGTGCCGGAGGCACGGACATGTGAATGAGGCCATAGGAGAAGGTGTAGAATCTTTTTTTTTCTCATTAGAGAAAACCAGATGGAACACTGTGTAAAGTAATTTATGAAACTCAATCCATTTCTCTAGTACAATAAAATCGCTGATGTGTGAATGAGGCCTAAGGCTTACAACGTTAAGTTGCTGACCAAGTGTCACAGTTATGCAGCCATTTTCCCTCTGATTAAACTATCAGAGAAGAATATTGGATAAAATTGATTGTTGCCAGCTACGGTCATGTGAAAAACTGATTCACTGGGTGAAAGATGCCGGGAATACCACATACTACAGTACAAATGATGAGTCCGTTTGTTAACATGGAATGCACTTTTACTTTGACAATGCTGATGAGCTGATTCATGCCTTGTTTCATAGTTGCTAATATAATATCTGAAAGTAACTTCCTGTACTGTAAATCAACTTGGAGGGAATATTTCAGGACTCCATAACCATTGTGAGTTTCATTTATTTCAGTATGTGTAATTTATGATTTTTGTAATTGTGCTATCCTGGAAACCAGCTCCACGTACACTATAAGCTTGTTGTTGCCATTTGGACAAGGAAAGCTGCAGTGTATAGTATGGGGGAGGGAAAAACACCATTTGGTGCCGCTATTGAGACAGGGAGTGCATGTCACTGAAATCAAGACTTGCAATAAAAAGATTGGGCAATACGATGCTTCAACTTGTACCATATCAATGAAATTGGGCAAAATTTGGAGAATGTTTCCATACAAGTCAAACAGCTTTAAAAAGCATTGCCACACAAAACAATAAAATATATCATTTAAACTTATATTGAATTGCCACAATGGCTAATATAAATGTATTCACAGAGGGGACTACCTACTTTCCCTTATCCATATACCTTGATAGGGTGCATGGGCACAGGTCTTCATCACACAAAGTTTGCATTTGTAATAGAGAGTGCCAATCCATAATTTTTTTGCATTTGGCAAAGCAAATTCTGATGTTATTTGTCACTAGCTGTCCAACAAGACTTAGGAATCATGATTGTTTCCAGAAACTGCAGCAGGTGTAAAGAAGAGAACAATCCATTAGATCACAGAATGTGAAGGAAATTAAGCAGGAGAGCTCTAGTAATAACAACTTCACACAATGGAGCATCAGCCGGCACATGTTCAAAGAAAAACGTCTTCACTAACTAATGCATACTTCCAGAACATGGACATAGCTTCACAGAGAGGTACGTGCCCAATAATGTGTAACATAGGAAGAGACATATCAGGTCATATGGTAGCTCAAATGTTACATTTTACCATAATGGTTAAGTATATGTTTAATATTGTTTATGGTAGACCATAAAGTGTTGTACAAGTGTGATGTGGCCAAGACGGTGAGGGCCCAGCGCTGCGGCAGTAGTCGTGGTTGGGGGGATCAGTGTCCTTGCCCTAGCACATCAAAGACACAGGTTGTTGAGAGTGACTTACTTTTTTCTGCTGCTTCAGTACTTCTTGGCCACAGGCACATCTCCATTGTGTGGTTACTTATGTAAGGCTACAAAGAAGCAGTCCACCACAGTTTAAAATTTGCATTTTACTAGCAACAAAGTCCACAATACACAGGATATGGCACGTGCTTATACATTTTCTCTATGGCCTCATCCACATCCTTATGTTCCTCCCCTCTTTGTATATGGTCGTCCCCAGCCATATGGAACCTGTAAGACACTAGACACCAGACATAAAAGCAACAATATTAATAACAGTTTTCTTTGTCTCTTCTTCAGCATCCATTTCAGGAGTGGTTCATTCTAATCCATGTCCTACTTGGTTGGGACCCCGGAACCAATAATTCAGTTCATTAACTAAAACATAAGACCAACAGTGAAATGGAGCCCAGAGTCCACAGAGGCTCAAATAAAGACTTGAGTTCATTTCCTGCTTGGGACAATAGCAAAACAAAGGCGCCATTAATTTGTAAGAGAGTCCTTTCCCCAAGTACTGTCTTCAAACATTTCAGAAAAATAGAACACACGGAGCTCAGGTTACGCTTGCGTCCTCTCCCTGGGCACTCTCCATGAACGTTGCAAACAAGTGACATGCCTGACACTTCAGGTCATCTGATAATTTTTTCCCCTCTCTCTGTTATATGACAGACCCTTGGCATGGCATGGAAAAAGGGGCAAAGGGAAGAGTCAGGGGCAAATGGTCAGTCCATAAAAGAAAAGGCAGTCCATGGGAACAGGCGGTGTACCAAAGGGGCAGTTTCTTTGAGCACAGTCCTGCAAGGACCAAGCCTTCAGTCCCACCAATCCTGCAGGGAAAGGCGCAACAGACGCAGAACTTAAGGGGGGTGGGGGGGAAACAAATTTAGGCTTCTCCAGCCGCGAGGGAAAGCAAAAAGTCCTCGTATCTCTTCTCATACAGGCTTCTCCTGCCCAACAGAAGAAAAGTTATTAACTTTGGCACACTTGAAGCTTGAAGTAAAACAAAGGAAAAAAGCAATCTCTTTTGTACTGCTGTTTTCTTCATTGAGGTGTTTAATTAATTAATTCTCCATAGGACCTTAAACCCAATGTTTCAACCACATTCGGGCTTTTCTAAAGGGTATTAATTCTATTAGATGACTACTGGAGAAAAACAGTGGATCAAGGGATATTGTAAATCAGAACAAGGAACCTAGAGCGAATCCCATTGTGTGTATATCAATAGAAAATTAGAAAGATGATAGGGGATACCAGTTTAGGTAAGTATGATAGCCAAAAAGAGGGGTTTACTTAAAAAATTAGGAAAGGGAGTAAATATGTTCCAATTCAGTAGCTCCTGAAGAGAACTTAGGTAAGGTATAGCAGGTAATGGCCTGTGGAAAGACATGCATCATATTGAAAGGAACTGATAACAGGGCATAGCATGGGGTTTACTTTTGCCTGCGAAAAGACAACTTCTTCAACAGTGGGAATCCAAACATGCCCCCTGTTTTGCTATAAACTCCCTAGAAGGACTTTATGGTCCCTAACCCTGTTATGGCAGCCTTTCTTTCTTCCAGGTAGCACTGGTATCATCTCTGCAAAGTGCTGGAAAGTGACCTGGGTGTCGCCCCAAGCAGGATCGGTCTGGATTTCATCTCCAGTTCAGCTCTTCCTCAGGATCTAGCAGTGGGCTCTCTGTGAGGGTCTACTCTAGGTAGACCTGCACTCCCTGGCCTGCTGAAAGCAAAACTTGAGTCAATCATGCTTGGGCCGAGGGTGTTCGAGCCAGAGGGGTGGCCGCCTGGCGGTTCCCGGCTTCCCCAGCTGGAACTCACTGGAGACCTTCAGTTTCTTACATAGTAACATAGTAACATAGTAACATAGTTTTTAAGGTTGAAGGAAGACTTTAAGTCCATCTAGTTCAACCCATAGCCTAACATGTTGATCCAGAGGAAGGCAAAAAAAAACCCATGTGGCAACACTAAGCTCCACATTGGGGGAAAAAATTCCTTCCTGACTCCAGATACGGCAATCAGACTAATTCCCTGGATCAACGCCCTATCAAAGAATCTAGTATATATAACTGGTAATATTATAGTTTTCAAGAAAGGCATCCAGGCCCTTCTTAAATGTTAGTAGTGAGTCACTCATTACAACAGCATGTGGCAGAGAGTTCCATAGTCTCCCTGCTCTTACAGTAAAGAATCCACGTCTGTGATTATGATTAAACCTTCTTTCCTCCAGACGTAGAGGATGCCCCCTTGTCCCCGTCTCAGGCCTAAGAGTAAAGAGATCATTAGAAAGGTCTCTGTACTGCCCCCTCATATATTTATACATTATTATAAGATCACCCCTAAGCCTTCGTTTTTCCAAGCTAAATAACCCCAAGTTTAATAACCTGTCTTGGTATTGCAGACCCCTTAGTCCTCTAATAACTTTTGTCGCTCTTCTCTGGACCCGCTCTAGTTCAGCTATGTCTTTCTTATACACCGGAGACCAGAATTGTACACAGTATTCTAAGTGTTGTCGCACTAGTGACTTGTATAGAGGTAAAATTATGTTCTCCTCATGAGCATCTATGCCTCTTTTAATGCATCCCATTATTTTATTTGCCTTTGCAGCAGCTGCCTGACACTGGCCACTAAATGTGAGTTTATCATCTATCCATACACCCAGGTCTTTTTCAGTGACAGTTTTGCCCAGTGTTTTACAATTAAGCACATAATTATACCTTTTGTTTCCTCTGCCCAAGTGCATGACTTTACATTTATCCCCATTAAAGCGCATTTGCCATTTAGCAGCCCAAGCTTCTAGTTTACATAAATCCTCCTGTAATATAAAATTGTCCTCCTCTGTATTGATTACCCTGCAGAGTTTAGTGTCATCTGCAAATATTGAGATTCCACTCTGTATGCCCCCTACAAGGTCATTAATAAATATATTAAATAGAAGCGGGCCCAACACTGACCCCTGTGGTACCCCACTATTAACTGTGACCCATTCTGAGTTTGTTCCATTAATAACCACCCTTTGTTTCCTATCACTAAGCCAGTTCTTAACCCACTTACACATATTTTCCCCTATCCCCATTGCCCTCATTTTATGTATCAACCTTTTGTGTGGCACCGTATCAAAAGCTTTTGAAAAATCCATATACACCACATCCACTGCATTTCCTTGGTCCAGTCCAGAACTTACTTCTTCATAGAAGCTTATTAGATTAGTTTGACAGGAACGGTCCCTCGTAAAACCATGTTGATAATGGGTCATGAGGTTATTTTTCTTCAGATACTCCAGTATAGCATCTCTTAGAAAACCCTCTAGGATTTTACCCACAGTAGAGGTTAAGCTTACTGGCCTATAATTTCCAAGATCAGTTTTTGTCCCCTTTTTGAATATTGGCACCACATTTGCTAAACGCCAGTCCTGTGGTACAGACCCTGTTATTATGGAATCTTTAAATATTAAAAATAATGGTCTATCTATGACAGTACTTAATTCCTGCAGCACTCTGGGGTGTATCCCATCCGGGCCCGGGGATTTGTCAATTTTAGTGATTTTTAGACGATGCCGTACTTCCTCTTGGGTTAAGCAGGTGACATTTAATTGAGACTTTTTGTTATCACTGATCATATTGTCTGTCATGGGATTTTCTTGTGTAAATACTGTTGAAAAAAAGTCATTTAGCATATTGGCTTTTTCCTCATCCTCATCCACCATTTCACCCAGACTATTTTTAAAGGGGCCAACACCATCATTTTTTAGTTTCTTACTATTTATGTAGTTAAAAAATATTTTGGGATTCTTTTTACTTTCTCTAGCAATGAGTCTCTCTGTCTCAATCTTTGCTGCCTTGATTTGCTTTTTACAAATGTTATTTAATTTTCTGTATTTATTTAATGCCTCATCACTACCTACTTGCTTTAATTCCCTAAATGCTTTCTTTTTGTCACATATTGCACTTCTTACCGCTTTATTTAGCCATAGTGGTTTCCTCCTATTTCTAGCATGCTTATTCCCATAGGGTATATATTGTGCACATGTCCTATTCAGGATGCTAATAAACATCTCCCATTTGTGTTGTGTACTTTTATGTCTCAGGACATCGTCCTAGTTTATTGCACTAAGATCATCTCTCAACCGTTGGAAATTTGCCTTCCTGAAGTTTAGTGTCCTTGTGGCCCCTTTACTACACGTCTTAGTAAAGGATACTTGAAAGCTTATTAAGTCATGATCACTATTACCCAAGTGACCTCCAACCCGTATATTTGATATGCGGTCTGGCCTGTTGGTTAATATTAGGTCCAGCAGTGCCCCCCTTCTTGTTGGGTCCTGAACCAGTTGTGAAAGGTAATTGTCTCTCATAGTTTTCAAAAACTTATTACCTTTGCTGGAACTGCAGGTTTCTGATCCCCAATGTATTTCAGGGTAGTTGAAGTCCCCCATAATAATGACTTCTCCCTGAGTCGCTGCTTCATCTATTTGCTTTATGAGGATATTCTCCTCCACTTCCATTATTGTTGGGGACTTATAACAAACCCCTATCAGTAATTTATTATTTTTTCCCCCTCCCCTTATCTCCACCCACAGGGACTCTACATTTCCATTAGATTCACCTATATTATCACGCAGGATGGGTTTTAAGGATGATTTTACGTATAAACATACACCTCCTCCTCGCCTATTTGTACGGTCATTTCTGAACAGACAATAGCCCTGTAAATTAACAGCCCAGTCATGGCTCTCGTCCAGCCAAGTCTCCGAAATCCCCACCATGTCATAATTATTTTCCAATAAAATCAATTCTAATTCCTCCATTTTGTTGGTGAGACTTCTGGCATTAGTGAACATGCACTTTATGCATCTCTCTTTACCTCTCTTCCTTCCTACTAGTTTGACTGTTCTAACCCCACCCCCCATGCCACCCCCAATTTTATTACTTGTGCCCAGGTTACTGTTTACACTATCTTCCCCTCCTATACAATGAATACCCTCCCCCCCAATCCCTAGTTTAAACACTCCTCCAACCTTCTAGCCATTTTCTCCCCCAGCACAGCTGCACCCTCCCCATTGAGGTGCAGCCCGTCCCTAGCATAGAACCTGTAGCCAACAGAGAAGTCGGCCCAGTTCTCCAGGAACCCAAACCCCTCCTTCCTACACCAATTCCTGAGCCACTTATTTATCTCCCTAATCTCCCGTTGCCTCTCTGGTGTGGCACGTGGTACAGGCAGTATTTCAGAGAATACTACCTTGGAGGTCCTTGCCTTAAGCTTGCAGCCTAATTCCCTGAAATCATCTTTAAGGACCTTCCACCTACCTCTAACTTTGTCATTTGTGCCAATGTGCACCATGACCGCTGGGTCCTCACCAGCCCCTCCCAGTAATCTGTCAACCCGATCAGCGATGTGCCGGACTCGAGCGCCAGGTAGGCAGCACACTGTTCGACGATCCCTGTCTTTGTGACAGATTGCCCTATCTATTCCCCTAATAATTGAGTCCCCCACTACCAGCACCTGTCTGGCCTGCCCTACTCTCCTGTTTTCCCCCTTACTGGAGCTGACACTCCTCTGGCTTTCAGAGGTCATGTCCTGCTGCAGCAGTGCTATCCCTGAACTCACACCCCCCTCATCTGCCAACATAGCAAATTTATTGGGGTGGGCCAGATCAGGGCTAGCCTCCCTGGCACCCTTCCCTCTACCCCGCCTTCTAACTGTCACCCAGCTAGCTACCTCACGGTCCTGCAGCTCCATACTACCATCCTCCCCCACATCTATCCCATTGAGCAGCTGTTCAGTGAGCAGCAGACTCCTTTCCATATTGTCTATGGATCTCAGCGTTGTCAGTTGTTCATTTAGATCCAGTATCTGGGCTTCCAAATGCACAACGTACTCACATCTCACACAGCAGTATGCACCCTCGACCGGCTGGTCAAGGAATGCATACATGCGGCAAGATGTACACTGGATGGCATTGCCAATCATGGAGCTCATTTCCTAATGGGGATTGCACCAGACAGAAATGTTAAGTAAAAAGAAATGCAAAGTATTAATAAAATACAACCAGCAATTCAGTAAATCCTCCCTTCCAAACTCCCTGAATCCAAAGTCACTGAATCACAAGTCACACACTTACTTCTGTCGCACTTGCGCTCTGTCACACAAAGCTCGCGGTCACACTCGCTAGAGAATCAGATATATAGAGGTTTTTTTTCCCTTAGCAGAAAATCAGCCTGTATCTCAGTGCACTTCCACTTACGACCACCTCCAGCCCCACAAGCTGTTTCTGACAAGCCCTATCAGTGCACTACCGCACCACTATCCACATGTTTCTCTTCACTTGCTGGGTGTGGGTTTGTCGCTTGCGCCTTACTTCACATCCTTCAGCCCACACTACATTTTGGGCCCGGTGTCCTCCAACTCCCTCCAGTACAGCACCATGGTCTTCATTTTGCCTCATTTCACTTTATCTTCCTCTTTCTTTTCTCTTCTTTTTCTTCTCTTCAACAACCAACCAAACACCCAACCCGGAAAAGCTCACTACCTCATATACCTCCTTCCTTGTGGACCAGCTTTACTTTATTTTGGCTCTGCTTTCTCTGAGACCTAGGTCTTTCCCTACAACTAACTAGTGACACCTAGGGGTCAGTACCGAACCCATTTCTAGGAAAATATTTCAATAACATCACTCATGCATATAGATATTTATATTTATACACATCAACTACAGTTGAATACACATGCATACACATCAGATAAAAGTACACAAGAAAGCACCAAAAGTATTCAGTAGAATGAATCTATCTCTGGCATCAGCCAACTCCTTTCACAAGGACTGTAATAGGTCCAACAGTAAAAAATAAAACGGAGTCCTCTATTGGTGCTGAAACATGCCATCACACCCTAGGTCAGCCAGGGTTACCCTAAACCCTTCCCATAAAATCAATCTAATGGTTCTCAGACTTCTTGGAAGATAGTAGATGATGTTTGCTATCTCTCTTGATTGTCCAGGAGACTTGCGGGGAAAAAGAAGACCTTTGTAGGATAACCAGTGAAGAGTCTCCAAAACTATTTCATGTAGATGGTTAGTTGTATGTCACACCGGGCTGTTCTGTCATCAGGCGGTCAGCTGTACAATGAACATAGTCTCCACCTATCCTACTGGGCTGAAAGGAAGCAGGACCTGTGGATACTACACCCAAAAGCAGACATACCAGGTTAGTTGGGGCATTCCCAAGAGAAGTGAGGTTTAACGTCCCAGAAATGTTGGTAACTATGAATAAGGTGATGAGAATTGGGTGGGAAGAGTGGTGACCTATTAAAGGAAGCACCATAACAGATAAAAACTTTCGAGAGTGGGCTTGACGTTACACACTCCTAGACAGACAACAGTAAACGTATGCTGTAGATCTGTAAAGCTCCTTCAAGGTGTGCATCACGTTTCTGGACCGGGGTTATCCAGAGATTACTGGACAGTCAGTAGAAGTAGGGCACAGATTTACCATGTCTATAAAAAAGTGTAACATGACAGTGATTTTTATTGTATACAGATTTTTTATTTTAATTATCATCCTTTTACAGTTTTCAGTGAATGCAGCTAATGTCTTCATATCTGTATTCTGGGCTGTAGCCATGAATCACTTATAATCTTAATAGTTTACTATTGTTTTCAATTGTGTCCATAAAAAATATTGTTCATCTGTGACTTAAAAAAATCAAGTTGATATCCCTATTCTTGTCTTCAATCACAGTGGTACAGACAAGGGTTCGCAGATGAAGGGGCTCTTACCACTATTGCAGGCTCAGGGATGTGGTAGGTATTTCCTTGGGGAAACATTTGATTTCCATCCTTTTTTTTTAAAATACACGCCAACTTATAAGGGTAGTTTCAATCATCTGCACATAAATACATACATTTATTGTGCAGTTACAGCCTTCTGTTCATGTGGAAATTACTACTTGTCATTGCACAAAATTGCTATATGCTGGCTTTGTGGATCTATTGCCCTAAGGGTGCATATTATATTATACAGGCAGTGAGATGTGCCATTGAAGTTCTTCTAATATATGCTGACATATGCATATAGTGTTTAATTTCATATAGACTGGTTAAATATCAAAATTGCTGTTGTGTATGGTTATATTAAAGCACTACTCTAGCGGGGTGGGTTTTATTCACTGCTGGAATGGTGCTTTTAATCTAAGATTCCTGACCCCACTCATATACTCACCTGTCACTATCTTCACCATCTTTCACCGCCACTCCCGTCACTATTCGGCAGTTTGTGATTTGTCGAATCACTCGTGTTTTTCAAGTTGCTATCCGGAATTCACTCTTCAATGCATGTCTATGAGAGCCTTGTTTTGGCCTCGTTCTGGCTCTCATACAGTTGTATTGAGAGCTTGTGACATAACTTCTGATTTCCAGACAGACAAATGTTACATTCACAAGATGGCGCCAGAGGTCCGATGTAGCGTAGGTAAAAGGTGAAGATACAGGAGGTCTAGTATAATACTAGAGACAGTGACTTTACATTAATAGCACTACTCCAAAAGTAAAAATATGCTTGAATGGTGCTTTATATGCATCTCCTTTTTTTGGATTATTCCTTTAAACTATAATGCCATGTTTTCTACTGCACCACCATTTGCAACCTTGGGTCATCTTTAATTGATGAGCCATACTATTATAGATTCACACACTGAGATTTTTCTACATTTTTTGGTGCTTTCAAAATCTAGAGAAAACACGTTTTAAGAATATCATTAATTACCATAAATTTCCAAAGTTTCATGTTGATGTTTTTGAAGTAGGAAAATGTGCAAGCATAGGGATCTAAGTGACTTTGACAATGGCTAAATTGTGATGACTATAGCAGTTAGCGGGCATTAAAATTAGTCAGATAGCGGAAAACTGGTGACAGGGTCAAGGTCACCAAAGGATCAAGAGTGGACAGATCATTGGTACAATCTCTGCAGCCATACTGAGTGGGGATCAAGACCTTACGTAGCCCATTTCTACCTGCAAAGCTGGTAGAATTGTGCATTATGATGAGCTATTTGATTGCAGAGGGCCCATAATTTGGTCTTGTACAGCAATCTTTTTATGTCTGTGTTAAGGGATTAATAAGGTTTTATGAGGAAGGCTGCCCTGACTCATCTGATCTCTCATAAGAGCTGCTATAGTAGAAAATCTCTGAAAAAGTTATGTCTGGAAATCAGGGGAGCCTAGGGTACCCCAAAAGTCCCTTTGGCTGAAGAAATAGACTAATGCTATTTGCCATAATTGTGGGCCCTGTTGGAACTTTTGCATCAGGGCCCATGAGCTTAAAGTTACGCCACTGCTGGTCATGATAGAAGGAAGACAGGAGACCATAGTGGGGTCAGAGTGCCCATCCTGTCCACCAACAAAAGCACTTATAATGGGCATCTGAACATCAGGACAGGTTCATAAGGCAATGTAAGAAGGTGGCCAGCAGGGATGCCAACTTGACTTTTTATTTTTTTTCTAGACAACTTATCAAAAAGTCACAGACAGGCAATATTATTTTTGGACACATTGGAAAACCACGATAAATCATTATAAATATAAGTGATCTACAGTATGTCTACAGTCCATAATTTTGATATGAAGAAATCAGCTGCATTCACTGTAAACTGTAAAATAATGATAATAACAGTAATAATAATCTGTACATTTCTACAACTTAAAAAAAATCACAGACGCTTTGAATTTTTTTAACAGACAGGCAAAATATATGTCTATTTCTGGACGGTTGGCAACCCAGGTGGCGGGGCCTGATAAACCACATTTTTTTCTTTTACATCATATGGATAGCAAGGTCCATGTGCATCACTTACATGCGGAAGTGATGTCACCAAGACATGGCACCATCGAGAGAAGAGAAGGTGAAAGAGTATGATGTTCTGGGCAATGTTCTGCTGGGAACCTTGAGTTATGGTATTCAGGTGTAGATAGCATAACATGTAAATGCTGACCCCATCCGAATTTTTTCATGGATCTTTGATGGAAATCTCACATTTACAGGAACACAACCTAAAATAGAGTCAGGGAAGTGGAAAAAAAAGCAAAAATAAGAAAATTATTTATCTCCCAGACTCACACCAACACCAATTGTTCGTATATAGCTCTGTTTTCCTTGCAGTCTCCTGGCATCAACAGGGTGTCATGTGAACTCTGCAACCAATGAGCAGCTGATGATTGGCTGCAGTGTTCCCATTTAGTATAAGAGTGTATCTTGATGAAAAGTTAACACTACAGCCAATTGCTGACTAGCTGCAGTGCTTACATGATGACCTCTACCACTAGGTGATAGCAGAACAGTAGAGGGCACAGTACTGTATGAGGAGAAACAGTGCCAGTATGAAAGGTATCATTTTTTTTTTCACCTACGGTATTTAACTTCATTATTAAGGCGGTTTTAAAACAAAGAGCATTTTCAAGACATCTTTCAGCACTGCACTAAAACTGTCAGGCTGACTGAAATGGATGTTCATTCTCACCAAGCTAAAGAAAGGTGTTTATCTTCTCCCTTAGTCCACTCCACGACTACAATATTAAAGGGAATCTAATACCAGGTTTTTGCCACCTAATCTGAGAGAAGCATAATGTAGAGACAAAGACCCTGATTCCAGTTATGTATCACTTACTTGGCTGCTTGCTGTAGCTTTGATAAAATCACTGTTTTATCTTCTGAAGAATAGAAAAAGTATTGGTAAAGTGTTAGGGTACCGTTACACGTCGCAACATTGCATGCAATTTGACTTGCAACTTACTGGTTGCAGTGAAATCATGGATACATTGTTCTATCTTGTTGCTGTGTACAAATGGAACAATGTGTCCATGATTTCTCTGCAACCAGCAAGTTGCAAGTCAAATTGCATGCAATGTTGCAATGTGTAAAGGTACCCTTAGCCAGTTGGAAAAAAATTGATTTCTGTCAGTGAAACAAAATAATAATCTTGTAGTTGTGATTCATTTCAATGGCTAGCAAAAATAACATAATTAATGTTACAAGGCAGCAAGCTTTCGCGACAACCTATTTCTCTTCCATGCCATGTCTGAGGAAGAGACATTGGAAGTCTCAAAAGCTTGCTGCTTTGTAACATCAAACACTTTATTTTTGTTAGCCATTGAAAGCTATCAATCTATCATCTGTAGATTATCACTAGATTATCACTATAGGACTGCTGCTGAGTTGTCCCCATATTCATTGGGGCTGCATAACCTTCCCCTCACTGCTGATTTGCAGCTTTCTGCCGATGCAAAATGTACACAGAAAGCTGCCAATAAGTGAGGTGTGGAGCATAAAGGGCTGGGGTACTCAGCAGTTGGGCAGGGGTTAAGTTCACGTTGGCTGTCCAGTACTGTGGCCCTGGCTCACATTGAAAAGGAACAGAAAAAATGGGAAAATAAAAGCAATAAAAAATAATAAAATTGTGATGCCAGTTGAGATTTATAGCCAGTAGGAGACTGGCAGTGCAGATGCTTCCTGGGTGATTGGTGGCGTAGCAGTGTAGTTGTTTAACCCTTCTGAACCAGGGCTGGCTCCCAGGGGATGATGCGGGAAGTAGTAGCAATGATGGGTGCAGAGGGAAAGGAGGCGCACAAAGTCAGTTTCTTTGTTTTTACATTTTACTGAAGATTGTTGCAGCTAATGCAAGGTTTACAAGCACCATCAGGCTCATGGTCCAGCCAGTCTGGAAAGAACTGCAGTCCACTCTACTGGGTTAGTATAGTGGCCTACCCACTGACTTGTCTTTGTAATAGGTTTCTAGGTGCCTTAAAGCATTTTTACTCCCTCTGGGTGTTATGAGTTACCTCCAACCAGGCATGTAATGAAAGCCCTCTAAGTATCCTTGCTCATTCAGAGCAGTGCTCTGGCCCTTTGTATTACTGATGCCCCGGAAAGTCCCATTTAAGTAGCTAGTGAACATAAAACCCACTATATCCGTCTTGCCCCCACATGTTCTCCCATTCTGCCCCCATATGATATCTCTATCCTGCCCCCATATGGTGTCTCCATCCTGCACCATACATTTTCATCCTGGCCCATGTGATGTCTCCATCCTGCCTCCATATGATATCTCCATCCTGCCCCCATATATCTCCATCCTACCTCCATATATTCTCCCATTTTGCTCCCATATGTTCTCCCATCCTGCCCTCATATGATATCTCCATCCTGCCCCCATATGATGTTTTCATCCAGCCCCCATGTTAGTGGCGCCCTGCTAACCACAGGTACCCACAGACTCACCCGCAGCATTGATCGGTTTCCACAACGGGTACATAGACACAAACAACACCTTCCACCCCGGCACAGTAGGGGGAGCACCACCTGCTGATTTTAGGCAGGATCCCCTATAAATACTGGTGCTGGGGCGGAGTTAGACAGAGTGTGGCAGACACTACAAGAGCTGCAAAGAAATGCTGGTGTTCGGTGCTGTGTTAGGCCCTAGCCAGTCACCCTGACCAGTCTCCGGTAGCACTGCAAGGCCCAAGAGTGGGGTCTAGAGGCAAGGAGAGGCAAGGAGAAGAGACAGAACAGTTAGGGACCGTGGAGCCAGAGTTAGGTTCACCCCCGAACAAACACCAGTGTACCAGGCCCAGTGGAGAACACCGAAAACCTTGTAGACTTCAGTCTCCTGGATCCCTGCGCAGTCACATACCAGGGAGTCAGGCACCGCGGGGAGAGAATGAGCGGTAGTCAGCAGAGGACATCCTGGCAACAGCACAGGGGGAGAACGAGAGAGCAGAGGAGGCCAGCCAAGTTCTACACAGGCGAGGACTTCACACACACACACGGGGAAGGTAAAGAGGAGGCCTTATACCCATTCGCTGTGGAGACCCAGAAGCTGCGGGTGGCATCACGGGTCCAGGCAGGCCACCAGTGACATTCCCCCGACCATAGCGGAAAAGGGCCCGTATACCCGAGTCCCCACTGCCCCGGGGGCGACACATGTTCTCCCAACTTGCTCCCACATGTTCTCCCATCCTGCCCCCATATGATGTCCCCATCCTGCCCCCATATGTTCTTCCATCTTGCTCCCATTTGTTCTTCCATCCTGCCCCCATATGATGTCTCCATCTTGCTCCCATATTTTCTTCCATCCTGCCCCCATATGATGTCCCCATCCTGCCCCCATATGTTCTTCCATCTTGCTCCCATTTGTTCTCCCATCCTGCCCCCATGCCTAGTCACCATCAGGGAATATATAACATTCTAGAAGGAAACTGTCACTTACCCTGGGGACTAACTCCTCCCATTGTGATAGTGCCAACACCTAACTAATTCTGACTCTGCTGTCTGTTGCTGGGCAAAACTCCCTCTCAGTGGCGTAACTTCAGGCCTCGGGGCCCCGATGCGAAAGCTCCAATGGGGCCCCCAATTATTGCAAATCTTTAGTAGTATTAGTCTTTTTCTATGGGCCAAAGGGACTTTTGGGGCCCCCCTAGGCTGCAGGGCCCGGGTGCGATCGCAACCCCTGCACCTATTGTAGTTACGCCCCTGCTCCCTCTCAAACATCTCATATATAACAATGCTATACATTACATTATGCATATCAAACAAATTACATCACAGTACACATTACAGATTATGTACAAGGATGTATGACACAGTTCATATAACAATACGACAGTACAATTGGCCTCTTCAGGGAGGAACGCGACTGTATATGTCTGTGTGTGTGTACACATTTGTTGTACATTTTTATAAGCTCCAAAGACATACTGACAAGATATTTAGATTGTGAGCCCCAATTGGGACAGTGTTACTCATGTATGTAAAGCGCTATGGAATTAATATTCTACTATATAATCGTCTTATCGTTCTGTCTGTTTCTCTGTAACGAAAATTCGAGCCCAGACGCCCGTGACCAATCAGCGACGCGTGGACAAGACGATTATATAGTAGAAGATGGTGGCCGTTGGTGGTGCCTCTGCTGCAGGACCCTCTGTCTCTCCAGGTGACTGCGGGGAGATAAGGCAGCAGAGAGGATGATCGGACTTTGCACACACTCACTGCACAGGAGCCGGCCCGCCCAAGGCAAGTGTCTACGAGGCTGTAACAGTGTGTCCTCCTCCCCGGGTGCAGCACTTAGCTCTGCCGCTGTCACACGCAGCTAGAGTGGAGTTATCTCCCTCCCGCCCAGACGTTTGTGCTGAGTCCCCTGGACGGTGGATCCCGGCCTGTAACCCCCGAGCAGCTAAGTGTGGCCGGAGGCTGTGCACACTGTACTGCAGGTGGACACTGCCAAAAATTAATGACCAAGTCACCAAGAACTCTACTGACTGGGGTTATCCTACAGGACCTCACATACTGGGGTGATCCTCCCCCCTACAAGATCCCACATACTAGGGTGAGCCTCCCCCCAGCATGACCCCACATACTGGGGTGAGCCTTCCCCCAACAGGACCCCACATACTGGGGTGAGCCTCCCCCAACAGGACCCCACATACTGGGGTGATACTCCCCCCAACAGGACCCCACATGCTAGGGTGATACTCCCCCCAACAGGACCCCACATACTGGGGTGAGCCTTCCCCCAACAGGACCCCACATACTGAGGTGAGCCTTCCCCCAACAGGACCCCACATACTGGGGTGAGCCTCCCCCCAACAGGAACCCACATACTGGGGTGAGCCTCCCCCCAACAGGACCCCACATACTGGGGTGAGCCTTCCCCCAACAGGACCCCACATACTGGGGTGAGCCTTCCCCCAACAGGACCCCACATACTGGGGTGAGCCTTCCCCCAACAGGACCCCACATACTGGGGTGAGCCTTCCCCCAACAGGACCCCACATACTGGGGTGAGCCTCCCCCCAACAGGACCCCACATGTCTATGTGTGTGAGTGTGTATGTGTGAGTGTGTATGTGTGAGTGTGTGTGTGTGTGTGTGTCTGTGAGTCTGTGTGTCTGTCTGTCTGTGTGTGTGTCTGTGTGAGTCTGTGCCCTCCCGATGCGATAGCATTGGGTCTCCATCTAGTCGCTATATAAGTGAATATATATTATTAAATTATTATTATGAGCTTATGGTATTGCTTCAGTGGTACCTGATATACAGATTGTTAACTATGTGCTCCCTCTGCTGGTGATTTATACACATTACGTGACTGCTTAATTTTAATCATACATTCACAAAGCGATTTAATCCCTCAGGCTATAAAATGATACGAAGCAATTAGAGCCTGTTAACTAAAGAATGTAGTGATATCTTAATTAATGCAAACAGTTAATTAATTACTTAAAAGAAACACAAGTAATGGTGCATTAACTTTATTTGCTCAAAACTATGTGTCTATTGTTTACCCTCCCATCTATCTACAAATTAGACCGTGATAAAATGCCAAGCGGGTGGTTCATCTCTTAGTTGATCAGGACACTTTTTAGAATTTGAAGAACTTGTAAAAAAAAAATCATTATAATATTCATATATTCACACTGTTTTTTTCTGATTTTTATCACAGGAAAAACACAATCTCCAGAAAAAAAGTAATGGCACTTAGAGAAGACAATACGGTGTTTCAGAGCCTGAAGCTGACCATATTCTTCACACTCCAGTCATATTTGGGAGGCTCTAGTGTTTTTAAAGGCAGGGACAGATTTGCAGACTATACTTTTCTTGCAGATGACAATGTCAGAGCCACAAGAAAAAATGATCAGATGATATTATAAGTCAAGAGACTCTATCCAAATTCTTTGATATCCCAAAACAAAATCAATTTTTTAAACATGCACACTACTATTAGCCACGCATGTATGCACTGCTATAGGTAAAGTGAGTTGGCAGCAGCTAGACATCACTGGCAATGCTTATTAATATTCTATAAATTAGTTCAGTTTTCCTCAAAAGCAAACATTATGCTAACCCCATATATGCTCAATATATCTATTTGTTTCATTATGTGTCAAAGTCCATATACTTTCCAAAGAAAGTTGAGCCTTAGACTCTATGGAGAAAAGTATTGGGACATCTACACATTATACCTACAGGTATCTCCCTAAACTGTTCCCACATAGTTGTCCAAAATGGCCAAAAATATATGAAACTAAGTCTAGGGATGAACGAGTATATTTGTTACTATTTGGTACTCGATAAATAGTACGATATTTGGGCTACTCGTTACTCTGCGAGTTTCCTTGTAATTACTCGCTAGGAGTAGCTAGTACAATGTAAGTCAATGGGAAATGCGAGTAATTTTCTGCTGGACCCTACACAGTGGTCTGGTGGCTGAGGAAAAGGCTGAAATGGGTGCATGATTGTTTAAAAGCCAGCGGTAAAAAGCCGCTGGCTTTTAAACAATCATTCAGCTGATCCTCACTCCCCTGCCGCCTCCCAGCCCGATCTTCCGCTCCCCTGCCGCCTCCCATCCCGATCCCCCACTTCCCCGTTGCCTCCCAGCCCGATCCTAAGTTAGGACCGGATGGGGAGCGCAGCACCAGAGAGCGGAGAGCGAAGGACCCGGGCAAGAAAGCCGGCGGTCTTTTCACTGCCGGCTTTCCCGCCGGCTATTTCAAATGAACAGCTGATGTATCAGCTGTTCATTTGAAATAGCCGCGGTGCCATCACAGGGTTCATGGGCAAGGACAAGGGAGCACATTCAGCAAGGAACTTTACACGGCAGCATATATCTAAGTTGTTTATACCTGCTAGAAATGGACTTTTGTGGAAATGAGTCCAGTGTTAGCCAGCCGTAATGGGGACCTCATTGGAAAAAATAAGGGTCTGTCTAGCTGAGAACAGAAGAAGATGGAAATGGGCTCTAGGACAAAGCCCTTGTAAGCGATCACAACAAGTAGTCTGGGCAAGGGGTTCACAGCTTAACACACTGACCCATGTAACTCTATACCAGAAAGATAGAGGTTGACCATATCTATTCGGCCTGTGTAACATTCACAAGTAAAGTGCCGTAGTTTGTGCCTCTGTATTGCGCAGGAGAGAACTCTAAGTGTACTACCTGCTACCCTTTGTACTTAAGTTTATAACATCAAGGTTAAGAATAAAGTTATCTGGCCTCATCGTCTTGGGGATAAAGAGATCTGATGTCTTACAGAGTGGGGCAGGACTGAAACTGAAGATGTTCACAACAGCTCCAGTACCATCACACACCCAGAATTCCCAATGTTCTGTAGCGTGCTGAGGTGTTAAAGGAGAAGAGCTGGTCCATAGCTATCACCCTGAGGCACATTACATAGGTAACATTCTTCTGGTGGTCACCAATCCTGAGACACTTCCATGAGATGCTGGATATAGAAGCGTAATCTGTCACCATGAAGAACATATTACCCCTGCTAGTCAGCGACCTGCTCCGTAACTTTTTGTAGTCTGCACTTTGTGCTTGAGTTGCTGTGGTTCCAAAACATGGAATAAAGAGGGTAGACATTTCACAATCTGACTGACTACACTGATGCAATTCTATTACAGGCTGCATGGCGAGGTGCTGAATGTTATACACCTGTAGTAATGGGAATGAATGGAACCTGAATTCAGTGATTAAGACATGTGTCCCAATACTTTATACATATAGTGCTCCTCTATACTTATTAGATGACTGTTGACGAAACACTTTTTTAGCTAACTCCCATACTCCGGAGTGGGCTCAGCTCAGTTCCTGTGTTCTCTATGAGATAGCTGTCAGACTCATCTCACAGACAACAATCCTATAGGCCAGATCCTACTTACCTGACATCATCTAATGAATATTACTGGGTTCGGACAACTTTAATCTAATGTGCATGGCATCCTTTTGGCAAAGAAGAGTTTGGAATTTTTGTGACAGATGACATTCATTTGCCCACATTGACAATATCCTGTCATGGTAGAAGCCATTTAAACTTCTGATTGAAGAAAATTAGCATTTTTAATTTAATTTCATAGATACTGCTGCTCCTGGGTTTTGCAGTGATCTTTTCTATTACCCAGAAGACGACACTTCAAAATATCTTCTTTCTAAAAAATGTCCATTCAATGTAATAATAACGCATCATCCAATGAATAAAACATGAAATACAAAGTCAATGCATTCATCTATTATTAGTTTGATTAGCTTCTGTTCCCTCTTAATTGGAAATGACAGGAAACTTATCAGGCAATTTGGGACAATGATTTCTATTAAGCAGGACAACAAACTCTGGTACATGGCATGGTCAGGAGGCAGTCGCCTACAACGACATTTCTTATGCCCACAGACCTTAGTTAAACTTTATACGTCCTGTTATGTGTTTTCACTATATTGTACAGAGCACCTTAGTTACCCTTGATGTATACATTATCCCTTTAGTACTATTTTAATTGTTTAAGGCTGAGTTCACATTTGCGGACCCCTCCGCAGTGTTCTGCAGAGGGGATCCGCAATGTGACCGCAGCGGCCGCCAGCTCCTATCGTTATAATGGGAGCGCACGGTGCTGCGCTTGACTGCGCATCACCGTGCGCACCCATTCACTCCCATATGTGATCTGTGCGCAAGCGGATGCCTGCGCACAAATCACACAGTCTCGTCCGCACCAGGAATGCAACATGTTGCATGATCTACATAAAATAGACTG
Organism: Allobates femoralis; assembly: GCA_033576535.1. NCBI lineage: Eukaryota > Metazoa > Chordata > Amphibia > Anura > Aromobatidae > Allobates > Allobates femoralis. Next base: position 364,813,904 of record JARQOC010000006.1, read on the forward strand.
AATATCAGTTGAGCAGCAAATAAGCCGCATGCGTGCTCAGCCCCATTTGACAGTATCAAGCCATTGGGTTGCTAGTCTTCCTCTTCGCATTGTACCTTCTATTCTTCCAACCATTATGTCCTTCTTCAGTGATTTTTCTATTTGTGTGATGTGTCCAAAGTAGGCAAGTCATAGCTTGGTGATCCTTGCTTCAAGTGGCTTGATTTGTTTCAGAATTGATTTGTTTGTTCTTTTTGCAATGCATGGTATTGATAACATCCAGCACCACATTTCAAAAGCATTCATTATTCTTCTGTCTTGTACCTTCATTCAGTGGTGTAACTTCAGGCCCATGCGTCCCGATGCGAAAGCTCCAACGGGGCCGTCAATTATTGCAAATCTTTAATAGTATTAGTCTTTTTCTATAGACCAAAGGGACTTTTGGTTCTAGAACAAAAGAGAGACAAGGAGGGGCGCTCCTGGTGTAATACCCGGTGGTCTAGTGGAAGCTCTGGGGGAGATATGTGGAGCCCCAGGCGGGACTAGGGTACTCGGTACCGGACCGGTCGGTAGCTGGGGATGTCACGGGTGGCTTGGTCCGGACCGTGTCCCTGGGCCCTCACAATAAAAGGGGAATATTTACAAGGGATTTGTCACGGGTGACGCCACCCACTTGGTGCGGCCAGTGATGGGGCCGCCGCTGCTGCAGAACCTCCGGGGGTGATGGAATGGCAGCGGAGATGGTATAGTTCCAGTGGGGAGAACTGTATCCCCCGGGGCAGTAAGGGTTAAAGTCAATTGTGTGTGTAGTTTGAGCACACTTACTTTGCAGGCTGCAGGGATCTCTCCTCCTGGCTGCTGCTGACAGGCTGGATCTGTAGGGAGGAATGGTCTGCAGCTAGAGACTGACAAGAGAGGCGATGCAGGGTTTTCCAAAGCTTTACTCAAGTTCTTTCAGTCAGCTTACAAGTTATTTGCAGTTGTTACACAGTTCAAGTACACGGGTTCTCTCTCTCTGCTCCTGCAGCCAGGCCTCTCCCTCCTGTGACCCCTCACACAGTCTTTAAGTGTCCTTTCCGGGCTATTGCTTCTCTTTCTCTGTGTTGTGCGACACCGGACAGTATGGCGGTGACTCGGGCTTCTGTGAGTCCTAGTACGTCACTTAGCTGCCTGTCCTTTAGGGTAGGGATCTCAGCCTGGAACTCAGACCCCCCGTCGTGTTATCTGGGGATACCGGGTGAACTACGGTCCCCTTTAGAGCCGACACGCTACTTTAGCCCAGCCTCCAACAGTCCTCTAGCATGAGGCTCTGCCAGGCTCCTTCTCTGTGTTTTCTTCAATATTCTAGGAGGGCTTCTCCACCTGCAATAGGTTGCTTCAGCTGCTGTCTAGGTCCCCGGATTACACCGTCCCTCTCGGCTCTCTCACACTCCTAGGGATCTGACTCTCTGGATGGGCTTTCTCTCTCCTCTGGCTCGCACTGGCTCAGTACAGATTCTGCGCTCCGTCAGTCTTCACTCTTCCAGGCAGTGTGTCTCTTTCTGTCTTTACATCTCAGCTACTTCAGCCTACTCTTGGTCTTTGCTGTTCGGCACCTTGAGCCTACTGTCTTCCTTTTCTCCTCCCCCTTCCTATATACTGTCAGTCACCTGACCTCTGGTGTGCCCAACCCACTCCCCTCATCCACCACCCCTCTGGTCTCATATAGTATCTAACCTCAGGGCTGGATGTAACCTCTCTGACACGTGGGTTATGTGGGCTGTGAGGGTGTTAGTGTTTAACAATTGTCCTACCTGCCTGGCTGCAGTACTCTCTTGTGGCCTCCTGGACGCAGGGGCGCCACAGATACACTAACCTTATTCGGTTATGCTCCGGCATAACCGCCTTCAGAGCCTTCGTTGCGTCTCGTGCACCAGCCGCTGTCAGACCAGATAGCCGGTCATGAGTTGGATCACGGGGCCCCTGACGTCACCGCAGGTCCTCGATCCTTCCCACAGATCACGTAGAAGCTCTTCCTCCAGCAGCACCACACCGCACACCCAGCAGGGTGTAAAGACATGTGAATTAAAACAGCTTTAGCGGTTTTGAGCAAGCGCTTGGAAAAAAACCACAGAGACAGCTTTTTAGTACCTTCTCTTTACTTGCTCAAAGTGGACTGGTCATCATTCTGATGAAGGTGGTATCAGCTGCCGAAACATGTTGTGAGGAGTGACCAGTCCACTTTGAGCAAGTAAAGAGAAGGTACAAGAAAGCTGTCTCTGTGGTTTTTTTTCTCCAAGCCCCTGCTCAAAACCGCTAAAGCTCTTTTAATTCACAAAGGGACTTTTGGGGTCTCCTAGGCTCCAGGGTCCAGGTGCAATAACAACCCCTGCACCTATTGTAGTTACGCCCCTGGTTTTATTGTGCAGGTTTCACTTCCGTATGTTACTACAGAAAAGACCAGATTAAGTACGAGCCATGAATAACTACAAGGGAATACAATTTTTTCCAACTTTCCTTTAATTGCAATCTGCTTGTTGTACAGGTATATCCTTTCTTTCGTGTCTATAATAACCATGTTAGGCATCGATCTTCATATTATTTTGGTCCCTCTTTCCTCCCCACCTTAATGAGTCTTCTGTTGCAGCCATATAGCAATCTCTAGTGAATCTAGCTATAAACATATAATAAACACAGAGTAGGACTCTACCTCTATCACATACATACAAGTGTTATGGGTTCATTTCCACTATTTGATCTAAAAACAGGTTTAACCCTTTGTTGTGAAAGTGTAAACACATTAATACACACTGTAAAGGCTACATAATGTTTTACGCATACAAGTCTGCAGTACAGTACTAGACCAGTTCGCTCTGCCATAAACTGGATTATTCTTCTCCAGACCTGTGTTGTGTCATCTCCCGTCAGCCAGATGACTTCCTGAAAAATGATCTCGTACAAAAAATGAACTGCACAAGGCCGGTCAATGTTATACCCATCATAGCCGTTCTATAGGCATTTGCAGAACGTTGTCATTATGGCACCAACTCCTAGATGTAATCCAATAGGCTCACAGAAACTGTCATGAATGCAGCATTCACTTATATATTGTCAAACAGTAAGATGGAACTTTGAAAAGAACTGTTATAATTCCAGCTCATGAATAGAATACCAGAAGTGCGGAGAACACTGACACACCAGCCAAGAATTAGGAAAAGGGAATTGCATAGGGCTTCCATTTACCATGAATTAGAGTAATTATGAATTATATTAAGTTACATTCTACATATTCTTTTTAATTTTATTCCTAAGGCTAAACATTGATTTTTGCAGATTGAGAGCATGTTGCAATCTGGTGTAATATACAAGTGCATCTCAATAAATTAGAAAATCATCAAAAAGATAATTTATTTCAGTAATTCAATACATAACCTGAAATATATATCATCTAGAGTCATTACAGAGTTATCTATTTCAAATGTTATCTCTGTAAATGTTGATGATTATGGCTTACCGCTAATGAAAGTCCAAAATTCATTACCTCAGAAAATTAGAATATTATATAAGACCAACTGAAAATGATTTTTAAATCATAAATGTTTGCCTTATGAAAAGTATGTACAGTAAATGCACTCAATACTTGGTCGGGGCTAATGATGGGT
>JARQOC010000006.1:364817623-364914982 GCA_033576535.1 Allobates femoralis
AGTACCAAAAATAACCTGAAAATTTATTGAATATATTGACTTCTAGAGGAGTGGTCTTCCAGAGTCAATTCATGTAAGTGTTATTTGGAGTAAAAAATGGCCTGCTAAATAATAAGAAGGGTCCTTAATGGGATTCTAGGATCTTTATTGGGAGCTTGATGCATGCTGAAATTAATTTTTGTATTCTTGACACTAATATGAGGTGGATCACATTAAATGGGTTGTCTGGTTAAGGCTTGGACTGGTCCACATGGAGGAACAGGGCAGTCCCCCGGTGGGCCCCTGTGCTGGAGTGAACCACAAATCCCTCAATGGGAGCAGTATTTGGCCCCATTACATTAGATTCACTATGTACAGAAAAAATAAGAATCTCATCTTTCAACAAACTACCCAGATAAATGTGTGAATGAGGCTAATGTAATGTGTAGCTGAAAAGTGGGCCCCTATTCAGTGATACTGGTGGTCCCTTGGCAGCTCAGTCCGACACTGGTCTGGTCTAAATCCACAAGTCTATAGTCAATCTATCACTCCAAGTAATGGCAGATTTGTGACTCCTCACTTTGTACATATTCTGTGTTGTGAGGATTCACCGGTGTCAAAGCCGAGAACAGTAATCACATGGCTACAAGTATGTGATATACATAATCCTGGCCAGAATCCAACTAGTTGGGCATGACCTTGCTCATTGAAAGTATATTAAACAAGGCCATGCCCATCTAGCCAGATTCTGCTTGGGAGTAGGCACATCACATACTGTACTTGCGGCCATATAACCACCATTCCCGACTCTGACACCGGAGAATCCTCACAGTGTACAGTGCGTACAAAGTAAGTAGCCCCAATTCTGTAGTCACTCTATGTGACTTGTCATTTTAGATTGGACAACCCCTTTAAACATCATCCTTTTCAGAATAACAGAGAAGATGAATGTTCAAAAACCATTAAAGGGTTTACAGGAATAGAAATACATGGCTGCTTTCTTCCTAAGAGCGCTACATTTGGCTAGCGATTGTGTCTAGTGTTGCAGATAACAAACATCACGGGGAAAAAAGTAGTCATATTTAGTATTACCAGCTCACAATAGTAATGTGCTCCAGAATGAAGCAAACTTGGCTACAACCTGCAAAGATGACGGTGTTACAGCTGAGCATCATTAAAGGGCATGTGTCAAATCTGTCTATTTACCTAGAGATATGGGATTACTCTACCAGGGTATGTAGCGTTAGAAAGGTGTTCGGCTGTGTTCATTAAAACCACAGTCTTCTAGTCACAGAGGTGCGGCTGATGCGACTACAGTCATGCTGCACAGCTTATGATTGGCGGCCCCAGCACTTTGACTGAAGTCTAGGTTTGTAGTGCATCAGTAACACAGTTGACTGTCAGTAAACATAGATTTAATTTTTTCCCAGAAGCCGCACTTTCAGTACAGCTACCAGATATATTTTTAATGCTATTTACTTGCACATTAACTCTATAATTGCAGGTTAATAGCATTATCTAATGTGAGAGGTTCCTATTAAAGTGAATGGCGCTGAGCTGTAATGCCATATACAACCTATAGATAGGTCCGGTACTATTTATTGAAACAGCCATGTTTTACTACTCGTGTCTAACCCTTTCTCAATCAGATCCTGATCACCATCTGCCATTTATTCATATTACATCTTCACATTTGTTGTAGGGCACAAGGCCGAGATACTTAATATTACTGCAGCATATGTACCCGTATGGGATGTCTATTGAATATGAATGATGATCTGAACATGGAGGTGGATTCTACTCATTTCCTCCATATAAAAGGATGATGAATAATGATATTGGCAGGATCTGCATTGTGATTCCTAGTCTGAACCTAAATATGATTTCTTCATGATTCACTGACTGAATCATATCATCTATGAATTGTACACTACATATTCATCATTTACATAACAAAGCAAGCGTGAAGATTACTTAGGATTGGAACCGGAATAAACATGGCTGGTATTATAATTCTCTAAATGTGACTTCTCACGCCACGCCAAGTGTTCCTGGATTGTCTGTATAGATTGTCGCTCAGGCTCTTGAGCTTGCGATAACAGCTTTGTCTGCAGCTAAGAATGTCCCAAACTGCACGGCCTTCGTCTGACTGGTGATGGTTCAGGAGGGGACAAGAAATGCCATGTGGAATGAGTACAAAAGAGGAAAGACTTATATAATCATACAATAATGGATGTGAAGAGGCGACTACGCACCAAGACTGAAATGTACAAATCCTTTTCTTATGTACTCAACCTTCAAAATCATCTGGATGCAACCACTCCCATTCATTTTACAGACATTGGTACTAAGAATAGAAGATTTAATTAGCAACCATGCATAAATTAATAAAAAAAAAAATACATTGTTGCAGATTAGAGCCCAATTCATGATGAAGTTCTAAAAATGGAAGCTTCAAACTACAGCTAGTCTGACAATGGACTACTGTATCAGCTTCATTTAGTAATTGTTATAGCTGGAATGTACCACCCTTTCTATGTACCAAAAATCGAAGATTGTAATGTGGTGTACCACTTTCAAAATATTGTAGGATGTAGTGGCCCTTGATGGTAGGGTGGTTCCTAACTTGGGGTGGAGGAGGGATACCGGCTTAAAGAGATGAACTAGAAAAGTAGAGAAGAAGCACACATAGGGTCTTACCAGTATGTAGACTGGATCATGGGGTGACAGAACCACTAACCTTGTAGGGTTGTGCCTGTCACAACACCTTAAGATTCTACACGGCATCAGCACTCCGCCCGATGTAGATAATCAATGGAATAGAATAGAGGGAGGTTTAGCGGGCGCTGCCATCCAGGGTCAAAAAGGAAGCCAAGGGTCCAGAATGATGTGGATCAAACTTTATCTTTATTCTGTCTGACGCATTTTGTGAGCTAGCCGCCCACTTCAGAGGTATACAGATTTCTGCATATGTTTGCAGAAGTGGGCTGCTAGCTCACAAAATGCGTCAGTAGAATAAAGATAAAGTTTGATCCACATCATTCTGGACCCTTGGCTTCCTTTGTGACCCTGGATGGCAGCGCACACTAAACCTCCCTCTATTGCTTTCCATTTATTAGGCTTAAAGAGATGACAGTTCGATAATGTTACTCATGTGGAGGCAATGAGCTTGATGGTTACAGTATCATACAAGAGTTAACAGGTTGACTTGAACAGAGGTAGTCAATTGGGTTTAAACAACGGTGGGCTGATCCTGTAACACTCCACTAACATTTCCAATACCGTACTAAGACCTGTAGTTGTCTGCTTATAGTCTCTTCAGCATCTCCAACTCCAATCTGATATAGTCTCTGTGTCACTCCATGCAATCCGGCATATGGACACATTGCTTTTCACAGCCCATCCCTCGATTATCTCTCTTGACAACAATGTTCTGCAGGAGCATGTCTTGCACATTTCGCACTCTTTAAGCCTACTCATTACAGTTACTGTCTGACAGTCCCTGATACTCAGTCTCCTAGCTATTTCTGGCATGGCATTCTTCTTCTGACTCAGGCATCAGCAGTCAGACTCCTCTGGTGTGGCTTGTAGTGATGGATGAGTGTGGGTTGGTACGCTTGTTACTCGATTGAGTATCGAGGGTGTTCAAGTACACTCTTTACTCTATCGAGTATCGTGGGTGCTGGAGCACCATGCTCGAGTCCACGCTCCTAAATGTTTCATGAATGTTAGACAGCCAAGCAACATGCGGGGAATGCTTGCCATACATGGTAATGCTGTAGCCATGTTGGCTACTGGCATTAGTCTTATTTGCCAGCCGCATCATGTAATCGGGTCTTATATAAAACCCAGTAGCGTAGTAACGTGATGCTTGGCATACTGTCCTCTGGAAGCAGTTCAGGAAGAGTTGATTTATGAGTGAGAGTTTAGATTAGAGCAACCATATAGACAGGGTTTAATTGCTATTGCAGTAATTGTGTACCACTGCTGCACCATTAAAAGAAAAGTCCTTTTCAGGACTACATACTGTCCTTTCTCTAGTAAAATTGCTGTTACCTGCATTCAGTGTAGGTATGTACATTGCCTTTGAGGCGGTTGACAGGGTAGGGGGTACTCGGGTAGCGGGGCTGATGGCGACTTGGATGGGGGATCACGGCTGGTCGGTCCCGGGTCCCGTGCCCTGGACCCTCAATAGCGGAGAAGGTGGGGGATGATTGTGGTGAAGGGGATTGGTTACGTGACGTCACCTGTGGTACCTGGTAACGTGTATACCAGCGCTGCGGCCGGCCGCTGAGATGATGGAGGTGCAGCTCAGTGAAGTACAGCTCCCACAGGTGGAGCTTTACCTCAGGGCAGTGGGGATGGATGAGGGGAGTCATTGTAGCGTCTCTGCGATCAACGCTGTGGATTGCGGCAGGTAAGCAGGCGCACACACACACACAGTAGTCTTTGTTTCGGCACCTTTTACTGATGACAGGTAACAGGTACAGTCCAGAGAAGTAACCAGGTCCCTGTTGCAATTTGGGACTTTCACCTTAGAGAGTTGTGAGGTCTCCTCTGTCACTGTGTACGGTGGTTTTGGGGTTAATTCTGCCTGTAACTGAACTCAGCGCTCTTTCTCCCTCTCAGGGCTTTTCTCTATCACTCACAATGAGGTCCTTCTGCGGGGTCCCTATTCCTCCTTTGGCCCCTGGTCCTGTGTTTGGTCAGTTTTGAGCGTCTCTTTCTAGTTACCTCAGGGGGATTTGGTCCACCTGGTCCTTCGGGGCTTTTGCTGCTGCACTGAATGCTTTGCAGTGATGGATTCCGGTGTCCAGGTGAGCTACAGGGAAACCAGGTTTGTTCCCTCCTTTAATTCTCCTATTCTTCCACTGGCCTCCGACCCTCTCCCAAGGGTGCAGCACAGCTGGGTCAGTGTTCCCTGGTCCTGGGCCTGGATCGTTCCCAGTGGCCAGCTCTTCACTCCTGCTCTCTGCTCTCTGACTGACTGAAACTAACTGACTCCTCCCCTCAGGCCTGGATCTTGTATAGGGGATCTGGCTTAAGGCAGCCAGTAGAGCTCCCCCTTCTGGTCTGGGGTGGAAGGTGTTGTGCTGTGTGTACCAAAGTGTAAATCCCTCCTTGCATCAGTGGATCCTGTGGCAATCCCCAGCAGGGTTGCCACACATTCAGTGTAGCTAGTGGTGGAGGGATAGTTTCAGCATATAGGCAGGGTTTATTGCCACACAGACCTTATGTAGGTGAAGTGTTGTTGCAACCTAAAAACAAAAGTCCTTTTCAATGTATATATATATCATTTAAAATGCAGTCTGGCACAGTGTTAAAGAAATGTGGGACTACACTATGTTCCAAATTATTATGCAAATATTATTTCTCTCTAATATTCCTAAATAGTCGGTGCAAATGACAGTCAGTGTAATAAAAGTCATCACCCGTTAGAGTATACATTGAATTTTATTGAAGAAATCTCCCTATGATAACAGTATAATTTTCAAAATTAAAAAAAACCTCTAAATGCACTGTTCCAAATTATTATGCACGGTAGAGTTTCTAAACATTTGATATGTTTGAAAGACCTGAAAATGCTCATTTGTTGAATTTGCAGCATTAGGAGGTCACATTCACTGAAATAAAAAGCTATTTAACTCCAAAACATCCTAACAGGCCAAGTTACATGATAACATAGGAACCCTTCTTTGATATCACCTTCACAATTCTTGCATCCATTGAACTTGTGAGTTTCTGGAGAGTTTATGGTTGTATTTCTTTGCATGATGTCAGAATAGCCTCCCAGAGCTGCTGTTTTGATGTGAACTGCCTCCCACCCTCCTAGATCTTTTGCTTGTTTATACTCCAAAGGTTCTCTATAGGGTTAAGGTCAGGGGAAGATGGTGGCCACACCATGAGTTTATCTCCTTTATGTCCATAGCAGCCAATGACACAGAGGTATTCTTTGCAGCATGAGATGGTGCATTGTCATGCATGAAGATGATTTTGCTCCTAAAGGCACGTTTTTGCTTTTTGTACCATGGAAGAAAGTTCTCAGTCAGAAACTCTATAGACTTTGAAGAGGTCATTTTCACACCTTCAGGAAACTTAAAGGGGCCTACCAGCTGTTTCCCAATGATTCTGGCCCAAAACATGACTCCTCCACCTCCTTGCTGACGTCGTAGCCTTGTTGGGACATGGTGGCATCCACCAACCATCCACTACTCTATTCATCTGGACCATCCAGGGTTGCTCGGCACTCATCAGTAAACAAGACTGTTTGAAAATTAGTCTTCATGTATGTCTGGGCCCACTGCAACCGTTGCTGCTTGGGAGCACTGTTTATGGGTGGCCGAATAGTAGGTTTATGCACCACAGCAAGTCTTTGAAGGATCCTACACCTTGAGATTCGAGGGACTCCAGAGGCACCAGCAGATTCAAATATCTGTTTGTTGGTTTGTAAGGTCTTTTTAGCAGCTGCTCTCTTAATCCGATGAACTTGCCTGGCAGAAACCTTCCTCATTCTGCCTTTATCTGCATGAACACGTCTGTGCTCAGAATCAGTCAGAAATCTCTTCACAATATGATGATGACGCTTAAGTTTTCATGCAATATCTAATGTTTTCATCCATTGTCTAAGGCATTGCACTATTTTTTGCTTTTCGGCAGCAGAGAGATCCTTTTTCTTTCCCATGTTACTTGAAAACTGTGGCCTGCTCAATATTGTGGAACACCCAGTTTTCTTTTTATTGGGCTCACTTGCCAAACTAATTATCACAGGTATCTGAGATTGATTTCAGTGATTCGAAGAACTCTGAGACACAATACCATCAATGGGTTTCATTAAAAATGATACATAAAACCAATTTGCATAATAATTTGGAACATGGTGTATAAAAGAATGGTCATTTGCAATCAGTGCCATATTAAAATTAGCAGCGGCCTGACCACTACCAGCCTGACCATCACCAGCATGATCAGGCTCATATGGGCCAAACGCCTTTATCCACAATCAGTTTCTGTGGGTGAAACCATTGGCTCTTGCCTAGTGCTACGTGCAGGCCAATTTCCTGTCCACGAAGGGTCTGCAGATTTTGTTGCAAATTCGCAAGTACCATTAGCAACCACATTCTATTCTTTGTGACAGTGCAGCACTCAGCTGTCACTACCGCAGGCCTTCAAATGCAAATGTAAATACTCAGCCGCCCATACACAGGCCCAAATAGTAAACCCTGAGGAAGTTGCAAGGCTTGCACCAAAACGTGTTGGTGAGAGATCGAATAAAGGAGCAGTACATACAAGCATTGACTTCTTTTGCATAATTTCGGGCAGCAGCACGGACCAGAGACACCACTCCTGTTTGGTTTTCTGGATGTTCTTCCCACGGTGCACGTGGCTGTGTGGGTCCTGCGGCAGCTGTAACTCAGGAGTACAAGCCAGTTGTGGCTAATTACATCCTGACCAGGTGAGGCCACCTTTTACTTGTCATAAGTGATAGACAAAGAGGTGCAGATTGTGCCTTCTTTTGCTTATTTTCAAATAGTAAACAGGCATATTTTCAGAATGTATGGCCTGGAAATGTTACCGTTTAGGCTCGTGGACACTGAGGCTTTCTCCAACCACATTGTGGCAGCCATTCCTCAGTACTCGATCACCGGCAGCCACCACTATTTTTCCGGTGTGTTTTCTCCACCTTACACCAGCACATGTCCTATAACATCACCTGTGCTCTTACCAACAGTTATTGGGAAGGTTCACTTAATGGCCAACACGTGGACAATTGCCTGTGTTCAGGGACACTATATTTCTATAATAGCACACTGGGTGAACCTTGTGGAGATCGGTACCGAGTCGGACCCTGGGACAGCACACGTGCATCTGTGTCGGCCGCAAGGACCGAGGGTTACTCGTAAGCTGGGCCAGTTGATTCTTTGGGAGGTCAAGGTTGCTATGGTCCAGCTCCGTGGCCCTAGCCGCACAATGATGGGGGTTATATACAAGGGATATTGATAGTCTTTTCGTGTCGCCACCTGTGGTATTTAGCCTGGAATAGCCGACGCTCCTTATTTGGGCATCTGGGGCATATGGTGCTGCAGCCGGGATGGTGTCGCTCCCCACAGGTGGAGCGGGGCCCCAGGGTTGGTGTGATAGTCTATGGAGACGATGGTGATTATAGTTAGGGTGCAAGACGGAGGGCGCAGGAAATAACAGGAAGAGACAAGGGTTGCAGTTTCTTTACCTTTTACTTGATGTAATGTGGTGCAGTCTGGGGCAATGGTTACCAGGTTTTTGAAGGGTCTGGTCAGCCTGGAAGCATTCAGAGATCCACCTCGCCAGGTGGGATTGGAGGCCTTCCTGCTGCACTCTCAGTTCAGGGTCCTGGCAGCTTATGAGCTATCCTGCAGCCCTCTTCCTGCTTGCTTACCTTTTGCCCCTGTATGGCAGACAGCACAAACTTATCACGGATACTGCCTGACTGGTGGTGGTTCGGGCTCTCAATATGCTGTTGTGCTGCTGTGTCTTTGGTGCAGCCAGGAGACTTGCAGCATCCTGCCCTCCAGATTCGATTGTTGGGACGTACAGTACCTGCACAGCCCAGGACTGATGTCCTCTGTAGCACCTCTCCGGGGTGAGCTCATTCGCAGCTCTGCTCCCCAGACCTCTCTCTCACTCATCTGCTCCTATCCCTCTTCTCAGACTTTCTTACTAACCCCTCCTCCATGCCAGAAACAGGGCAGCTCCCCTGAACCCGGGTATAGAGCTCTCCCTTCTGGCCCGGAGTCAGAACTGGTGTATGAATGCAGGTGGTTACCTAGTGCAGGACCTCCTCCACCTCCAAGCATGACATCACCCCTGGTGAAGTATAAAAAGTAAAAAAATAGAATACTTACCCATCTGCCGGCTGTTCCCAGTTCCTGGGATTAGGCATTCACGTCTGATCTGCTGCCAGCACCTTAAAGATCTGTTATTGGCTGGTAGCGATCATGTGATATGTCACGTGACATATCAGCTGATCACTAGCGGCCAATCAAATTTTAAGGTCCTGGCAGTAGATCAGATGCGGATGCCTCGGGTCCCGGAACAGCCGGCGGATGGGTAAGTATTTTTTTTTTATTTTTAATACCTTTTGATAACTTTTATTTAGCTTTTGCAGTGTATACAGATACACTGCGAAAGCCAAAATGCATGTCACACATGTCACACGGGGGAGGAACACAGGATTCTTCCTCCTGAGTGTGACATCACATCCTTCTCCTCCAGCACCCGCGATTATTCATTGCTGGAATTGCGCATTGTCTGGAAAGGCAATACGTAATTCCAATGGTTATAATGGGGTCTATGAGAGAAAGCGCGCACTAAAAAGCGGAAAGAATTGACATAGTCATTTTTACGTGCGCACTTTCTCCCATAAAAGCGCGACGTAAAATTACGTGGCATCTGAAAAGCAAAAGTGAAATTCCATTAACTTTGCCAGCATAAGCAGACCCAGATGTGCTTTTGGGAGAAAAGTGCGTGCAAAAAAGCACAAAAATTACGCACTGTGTGAACGCAGCCTAAAACCAAAATTACGTTTTTTGGGTAGCTGCAACATTGCAATAAAATGCAATAACACGCTATAAACACAGTGTATCTAACCAAAAATGATATCATTAGAAACATCAGCTCAAGCCACAAATAGTAAGCCATAACACAGCCTCAAATCCCAATAAATAAGGACGCTACGGGTTGTGGAAAATGGCACCAATAGAGCAATTCTTTTTCTTCAATACTTCTGAATTTTTTTCACCACTTAGATAGTGTAACCCTGAGGCCTTTGGAACACCTCCCCGGGATGCAGGGGGATTGGGTCCCATCTGACCGCCGGTATTCTGCTGTACCCGGCAGGCATACTCACCGGGTCCACGCACCCTCGACGTCCTCCCCGGCCGTGGTGGCTCCTCAGCGCTTCTCCCTCGCCTTCTCACTTCCTGGTGGCGGGAGAACGCGCATAGGGTGTGCCCGCGCTGCACTTTGTAAATTTAAAGGGCCAGTACACCCTTTTTCATTTTACCACCTCTCAGCCAATCTCTGAGGGAGGTGCCTGGGAACTTCATAGCTAGTCTAAGTTGCCAGCTCAGGTCTCTGTGTCCTCTGAGAACCTTACATGTTATTCTCTTGCTTTCAGTGCCGGATCCATCCTGCCTGTTCACCCGGAGACCCGTACCTCTCTCACTGCTCCCTGGCTACTTCCTGGACCTCTTCGGCTGCACCAAGCCCTGTCCCTGCCCTCTCCTCCTCTGGAGGAATTCCTGTAGAGGGGTAACCCTTCTTGTGCTCCCTTAGGGGACCCCGGTGCTCTGGCCTTGTGGACTTCCCTTGGGGATCTACCCTTAAGGGTACCTTTACACGCGGCTACATTTCTAGGGTGGCTACAGGTAACTTACTGGTTGCAGTGAAATCATGGAGACAAGGTTCTATCTTGTTGCTGTGTACAAATGAAATAATCTCTCCATGATTTCACCGCAACCAGTAAGTTACCTGTAGCCACCCTAGAAATGTAGCCGCGTGTAAAGGTACCCTTATTGTACTAAATAAACCCTGTTCATTATCTGACGTACTTGTCCGGCTCATTTCTGGTATCAGCTTCCATGGTTCCGTGGTCTAATGGTCCACTACTCACCTCCACCTGTGGTGGCGTGACAGATTTTGCCCAGGCCATGGACCCCGCTGATACCAGATTCTCAGCTCAATGAGAACTACCCGGCCTCCGACAGAGTTAGGATCAGCTCGTTACATTTATGTAGACCCCGGATGCCCGTCATAGCTCTCTCCAGACGACCGAACCCACTAATGCCAATCAACTCGCAAGTTTACATCAGGAACTTGATCGGCAATAGGAGATACAGACCCGGATGTTGAACTACATGACGTCAGTGGACGAACGGTTAACCAACATGCGCATGGCAGCAGCTCCACCTGTACAGATCCCAGTGCTCGAGCCAGTGGTTGCAGCTGTTCCAGGACGCTCTGTTCGTCTCTGCAAACCCACAAGGTACTCTGGGGATCCTAAATTGTGCAGGGGGTTTCTTAATCAATGCCACCTGCATTTCCGGTTGTTGCCTCACCAGTATCCCACAGACGTAGCCAAAGTGGCATTCCTTGCCTCACACTTGGAGGGAGAGGCCCTGGTGTGGTTAATCCACTCCTATAGAGAGGAACGACTCAATCATATCCAAACTTCTTGGATACCTTTCCGTAAGATCTTCGACGAACTCGGTCGAGTGGCGTCATCGATGGAGGCCCTCTTCCACTTACAGCAAGGTACTCTCTCTGTCGGACAGAATGCTATCCAATTCCGTACCCTTGCCTCTGAGCTCCAGTGGTCCGACGAGCCCCTGATTGGTGTCTTCTGGCGTGGATTATCTGGGGGGCTAAAAGACGAATTGGCAGTTCATGACCTATCCAATGCCCTGGATTACTTCATCTCTCTCGCCATCTGGATCGACCTCCACCTACAAGAGCGATCCAAAGAGAGGACCCACGAGTGGCGGCTTCCTCGTTTGGTTCCATCATTTAAGAGACCCCTCCTTCCTGCGGTTCCAGCTCCAACTCCTGTCCATGAGCCCATGGAAGTTGACCGTCTCAAGCTGAGTGACCAGCAACGTGAAGACAGGTTTGCCCGGAAGCTGTGCTTATACTGTGGGAGTGCTACCCATTTTCGCGATGTCCCAAGAAGCCGGAAAACACTTCCGCCTAGGACAGCTAAGAGAGGCCTACCTAGGTGAGAGCGATTCCTCTCTCCTTACTGTTTCGATACAGGTGACGGTCAGTGGCAGGCGATTTTTGGAGACGGCTTACTTGGATTCAGGTTCGGCAGGCAACTTTGTGCAATAAGCTGTGGCTCGTCGGTTTGGTATCTCTGTGGTTCCCTTGCAACATCCCCGTATCATCACCTCTGTTGATGAAAGGCCTTTCCAAGACACCATCTTGGCCATCATCGAGAAGGTGGAACTCCAGATCGGGGCTCTCCACAAGGAGAGGACTGCCTTTACGTGCTACCAACCTCTCTCCTCCATTTCTGCTTGGTCGTCCATGGCTTCGCACCCACAAACCAGTTCTGGGTTGGTGGACAAGGGACGTTCCTCGTTGGGGTCAGGCTTGCCATAGCCACTGCCTCCTATCAGTTCGGCCAGGTCGCACACCACAACCACCATCAGCCTTACCGGGATTGCCTTCAGCCTACTGACCCTATGCAGATGTGTTCAACCAGCAGGAGGCGGAGACCCTACCACCACACAGGTTGAACGATTATCCCATTGATCTAATTCCAGGAGCATCGCCTCCCAGAGGTTAGATTTACCCTCTGTCCCCAGCTGAGACCCAAGCAATGTCTGACTACTTCAAAGAGAACATATCTTGGGGATTTATGCAGAAGTCTACCTCTCCTGCAGGTGCCGGGTTCTTCTTCGTGAAAAAGAAGGACGAGTCATTTCCCCCATGCAGCGACTACTGAGATCTCAACGCAGTCACGGTAAAGAACAAGTATCCTGTGCCTCTCATTCCAGAGTTCTTTGACCGCCTTCGTGGATCCCGAATCTTCACCAAACTTAATTTCCGTGGGGCTTACAACCTTGTCAGGATACGTCCTGGAGACGAGTGGAAGACCGCTTTCAACACCCGCGACGGCCACTACGAGTACCGGGTAATGCTTTTTGGTTTAAGTAACGCACTTGCAGTATTTCAGGAATTCGTCAACAATGTCTTTCGTGACCTACTCTACTTTTGTGTAGTCGTGTACCTGGACGATATCTTGGAATTCTCCCTGGACCTCCCTACACATAGAAGGAATGTCCGCCAGGTTCTTCAATGGTTACGAGACAATAGTTTATATGCCAAGTTCGAGAAGTGCTTATTCGAGCGAAACTCTCTGCCCTTCCTGGGGTATGTCATCTCTGATACAGGTCTTGAAATGGATCCTGAGAAGATGTCTGCCATCATCAAGTGGCCATGTGCTGTCGGAGTCAAAGCCATCCAGCGATTCCTAGGATTCACCAATTACTACCGGCAGTTTATCCCTCACTTTTCGGATCTCACCAAACCACTCACCACTTTGACTCGAAGAGGATCTGACCCCAAGGAATAGACGCTGGAGGCAGAGTCTTCCTTTCAATGCCTCAAACAACCCATCTTCACCACTCCTGCTCTCCATAGACCTATGGTGAATAAACAGTTCTTCGTGGAAGTAGACACGTCTTCTCCTCTGCAAGAAGTTGGATGTCTCCCTGGATTTCTCTTCGGCATACCATCCGCAATCCAATGGGCAAGTCGAATTGGTGAATCAGGTATTGACCAGCTATCTGCGCCACTTCGTCAACACACACCATGACGACTGGGTGACCATATTGCCTTGGGCGGAATTCTCCTATAACAACCATGTTGGTGTGTTCTCTTCTAACACTCCGTTTTTTATCATGTATGGGTACCACCCTAGGATCCTGGCACCCTTGGACATCACGACCGACAACCCAGCAGCCAAGACACTGGCTAGAGACTTCTCTAAAATCTGGTCTGAGAGTAAGGCATCTCTGGAAAGCTAGTCTAAGTTGCCAGCTCAGGTCCCTAGCAGCGCATGTGGCTTATTGTATCCTCTGAGAACCTTACATGGTGTTCTCTTGCTTTCAGTGCCGGATCTCACCTGCCTGTTCACCCTGAGACCCGTACCTCTCTTGCTGGTCCCTGGCTACCTCCCGGACCTGCCTTCTCCTCCAATTCCCTGGTTTCCTTTTTCTGTTCTGCCTTGGGTCGGACCCACAGGTTGACTGGTTCATTGGACCCTCTTTGATTGCGCTTGGAGGAATTCCTGTATGGGGGTAACCTTTCTTGTGCTCCCTTAAGGGGACCCCGGTGTGCTGGCCCTGTGGACTTCCCTTGGAGATCTACTATTTATTGTACTAAATAAACCCTGTTAATTATCTGACATACTTGTCCGGCTCATTTCTAGTATCAGCCTCCACAGTATCTCCATTGTCTAGTGGGTCCACTAGTCACCTCCGCCTGTGGTGGCGCGATAGATAAGAGTAAAAGTATACATGTTTGATATCTACAAACTCGTACCGACCTGAGGCATCATAACCCACGTGTCAGTTTTACCATATCGTGAACATGGTGGATAAAAAAATCCAAAAAACAAACATGTAATTGCACTTTTTTTGCAATTTCACTACACTTGGAATGTGTTGCCCACTTTCCTGTACGATATATGGTAGAATAAATGATTTCATCTGAAAGCACAAGTTGTCCCTCAAAAAAGACCCTTATATGTTTATATTGATAGAAAAATAAGAAAGTTATGGCTCTTGGAAGAAGGGGAGGGAAAATGGAAAATTGAAAAAATAATCCAAAAAACAAACATGTAATTGCACTTTTTTTGCAATTTCACTACACTTGTAATGTGTTGCCCACTTTCCTGTACAATATATGGTAGAATAAATGATTTCATCTGAAAGCACAAGTTGTCCCTCAAAAAAGACCCTTATATGTTTATATTGATAGAAAAATAAGAAAGTTATGGCTCTTGGAAGAAGGGGAGGGAAAAATGGAAAATTGAAAAATGCCGGGAAGTGAAGTGGTTGAAAGGCTGGATGTACATAATGGATCTCAGGTGTGAAAGTATGGGAGTCTCACAAAGGGAGAACTAAGCAAGTGTAAACAAATGAGCAAACCGAGGTGTAAATTCAAATAACAATCACAAATAACCATTAGCATATGTTTATTATACCTGTACACAAGGCAAGAGAATCTACTATATAATTACCTAATGTTCTCTGTCTGTCGCGGAAATCGCGCGCCAGCTCCAGGGTGCTCATTGGTGGCTGCCAGTGGTGACCACCAATGATCGAGGAGTATGCAAAACAGCCGCGCACCGTGGCCGCGATGCAATCAGCGATGAGCGATTTCCCTCACAGACACTGTGCTGTCAGCCTCCTCCTGCCCGCACTCGCCCACTGGAGCAGGTGCGCCCACCTCCGGTCCCCTCTTGCCCACCGCTGCCACCGCTGCTCCATTTCCGCCACCCGCTACTCCATTCTCTCCCCCCCTTGCTCCATTCTCACCACCCCCCTCGCTTCATTCCCACCCCCCCTTGCTCCACTTCCACCCCCCCTCACTCCCTTCCCACCCCCCCTCACTCCCTTCCCACCCCCCCCCTCGCTCCCTTCCCAGCTCGCTCCATTACAGACCCCAGGGACGTCGGAAAGCCTAGAAGAAAAGGAACCAAAGCGCGGGTGCAATCCATGATCACAGTAGAAAGGGGTGGTCTTGATGGACTCCTGGTACTGGTTATTCATGGCGAATTCTGCTAGTGGCAGGTGTTCCACCCAATCGGATTGATGCTCCGAGACGTAACAACGAAGATACTGCTCGAGAGCTTGATTAGTGCGCTCGGTTTGACCATTGGTTTCAGGGTGATAGAAGAAAAGGAATAGTTGATTCCAATCAGTTTACAGAATGCCCTCCAAAATTCAGAAACGAACTGCGTGCCCCTGTCAGAAACAATATTCACAGGAACACCATGCAATCGCACAACATGATTAATAAATAACTTGCTCAGGGTCTCGGAATTAGGTAACCCGGACAGTGGAACAAAATGACACTGAATCCTGTCTACCACTACCCAGATACAGGTCTTCCCTTCTGAGAGTGGCAGGTCAGTAATAAAATCCATGGAAATATGAGTCCAAGGACCCTCAGGGGTAGGCAAGGACTGGAGCAACCCGGCAGGGCGGTTGCGGGGAGACTTAGCGCGAGCACAAGTTTCACAAGCCAGTACATAGTCCTTGCAGTCCTTTACTATGGTTGGCCACCATAAATTCCTGTTTACAAGTCTGATGGTGTTATTGGTACCAGGATGCCCTGCAAGGACAGAATCATGTGATTCCTTTAGGACTTGGAGGCGGAATTTGGCAGGGACAAATAATTTTTGGGCAGGAGTAGTGTCAGGGGCCTGTTCTGGAGATCTACGAATCTCTTCCAGAAGATCCAAAGACACAGCCGAAACAACAATTCCCTTGGCTAAAATGGGAGTCGGTTCCACGTCCTCGACCTGTAAGGGGCAAAAACTTCGAGACAGGGCATCAGCCCTCACATTTTTAGTACCCGGTCTGAAAGTGATAACAAAATTGAATCTGGAGAAGAACAAAGCCCACCTAGCCTGTCTAGGATTCAGTCTTTTCGCTGACTCCAAATAGGTTAGGTTTTTGTGATCAGTAATTACAGTAATCCTATGTTTGGCGCCTTCAAGGAAGTGGCGCCATTCCTCGAAGGCCCATTTGATTGCCAACAATTCCCGATTACCTACATCATAATTCATCTCTATAGAGGAAAATTTTCGGGAAAAGAAGGCACACGGACGAAGTTGAGTGAGAGATGCGGTGCCTTGTGATAGCACTGCTCCCACTCCAACTTCAGAGGCATCTACCTCTACAATGAAGGGGCGGTCCAAATCAGGCTGCACCAATATTGGATCTGCGGAGAAACACTCTTTTAACTTAGAAAACGCATGAATGGCTTCAGGCTTCCAATTAACCACATCTGCCCCTTTACGTGTCAAATCAGTGAGAGGTTTGGCTATCTCTGAAAACCCTTTAATAAATTTACGATAATAGTTAGCGAAACCCAAGAATCGCTGCAGTGCTTTTAGAGACCTGGGTTGTACCCATTCCTTAATGGGTTTAATTTTGGAAGGATCCATGCGAAAACCTTTAGCCGATATAATATACCCCCAAAAATTTATCTCCTCCTCCATGAAGACACATTTCTCTAATTTAGCGAATAGAGAATGCTCTCTGAGTCTCTGGAGCACAGTACGGACATGTCGGACGTGCAACCAAAGACCAGGAGAAAAAAACAGAATGTCGTCCAAATAAATGACCACATATACACCACTGATATCTCTGAAAATATCGTTGACAAAATTCTGAAACACTGCAGGTGCGTTATTTAACCCGAACGGCATTACAAGATACTCAAAATGGCCGAGAGGCGTGTTAAACGCGGTCTTCCACTCTTCTCCTTCTTTCATACGGACCAGGCTATATGCTCCCCTGAGGTCCAGTTTGGTGAAATACTTGGCTCCCAACAGCTGATTATAAAGATCAGGGATGAGTGGAAGAGGATACTGTTTTTTCACAGTGATCGCGTTTAATTCGCGGTAATCAATGCAAGGTCTGAGACCACCATCTTTCTTTCCCACAAAAAAGAAACCAGCCCCTACTGGTGAGGTGGACAGTCTAATATACCCCTTTCTCAGACTGTCTGCTATGTAATCATTCATAGCCTGACGTTCTGGACCAGAGAGGTTAAATATTCTCCCCTTTGGGAGACGAGAAGCAGGTATCAAAACTATGGCGCAATCATACTTTCTGTGAGGGGGTAATTTCTCTGATTCCTGAATAGAAAATACATCCTCAAAATCTCTAAAGGCATATGGTACAAAGGGAGGAGACTTGATCTTCAATTGGTTTACAGATAGCGAGATACAGTGTTCCTGACACTTTGGGCTCCAGCGCACGATGTCACCCAAGTGCCAGTCTATGACAGGGTTATGTGTACGTAACCATGGCATGCCCAGGATTACTGCAGATGATAAATTATTGATAGCAAAAAATGACACATTTTCAGCATGTAACGACCCCACCAGTATTGACACTTCCTCAGGGACAAATTCCACTCCACCTTGGATGAGGGGAGTGCCATTAACTGCAGTGGTTCTAATGGGGGCATTAAGCCTTAGTAGTGGTACACCTAGATATCTTGCTACCTGGAGATCTATGAAATTCCCTTCTGAGCCACTGTCTACACAAGTTTTCTTAAGGTAAGTAAAAAAAATAGGTAACAAGACTTTGGCCGCATCTGCGGGCCATACTACCTTGGCACCTGGGCAGGCATAGCCAGAGCCACCCAGGTGCTGACATCCAGGGAACGAGGCCTTCTGATCTCCAGTGTTCATGCAGAGGACTCCAGATTGTGGCTTGTACAGCATGTTGGTCTAATGGTGGGTTTACACACACCAATTTCTGTGTCCAATATCTGAACAGATCTCTGGTTGCAGAGAAATCATGGACACATAGCTTCATTTGTACACAGCCACAAAATGGAACTATGTGTCCATGATTTCACTGCAACCAGAGATCTGTTCAGATATTGGACACAGAAATTGGTGTGTGTAAACCCACCATAAGATGATGGGAGTGTTTCTCCACAGGACTGAGAAGCTGGACACAGGTGCTTTGAGGGAGCAATCAGCAGACACAGCTCAGAGTAAAAAAAAAACATTGGGAAAAGGAGAGAGAAAAAAAAAAAAAAGGGAAAGGAATGCTTTATATATAGTCTATCTATATATATAAAGAATGGTGGCCAGATATAATGTGACGACCATCCGCTGTGAGGCTGAGCTGCTGGTGAGGCAGCACCCCGAGAAACCCTGAGACCCTTAACCTCTATACAGGGATCTGGAATTACAGCGAAGCCCAGCGGGTAGCTACCTATAGCAACAGAGCAGGGAAGGTCGCCAGGGAAAAAATCAAGACCCGAAAAACAAAGTCAGAAGTCCGAGTCAAAACCGAGAGGGCAGCGAAGGTACAAAATCATCAGGCAGTAGCAGGGTCAAAAATCCAGGCAAGGGTCAAGGGCAAAAACCAAGAGGGCAGCTGAGGTACAAAATCGATAGGCAGAGGCAGAAATCCATGCAAGGTCAGACACAAAACTACACACACTATATCACTTAGGGAACCAAAACTATATCTGGCGGCCTGCAAGCCAGGCTCCAATGTATTTGAAGGGCGCGGTTACCTTCCATAGGCTGGAGCTCATAACCTGATGATCTCAACCGGACTGCCCCTAGAACCAGGCCAGATGGTGATGCACGACTTGCTCCACCCACCCCACTTCTAACAGAAGAACGAAGGCTGCGCCGAACAGACACCTCTGCAGGGCCCGCTCCTCTGCTACCAACACCACCCAAAGGAGAAACATGGCGGCGCTCAGCGACAGAGGCAGACGTCGCAGGAGCAGGTCCATATGAGGACTAGGCCCTCCTATCACCGGCGCCATCAGCCGAAGGAAATCGGCTCCTCCCAGTGGCCGAGGCAGGAACACCAGCCACTGAGTCCAATGGCGATGTGACAGCGCTGATCACTGAGCCTCCATCCTGCTGTGACCACTGAGCCTCCATCCTGCGCTGACCACTGAGCCTCCATCCTGCGCTGACCACTGAGCCTCCATCCTGCGCTGACCACTGGCCCTCCATCCTGTGCTGACCACTCTGCCTCCATCCTGCGCTGACCACTCTGCCTCCATCCTGCGCTGACCACTGAGCCTCCATCCTGCGCTGATCACTGAGCCTCCATCCTGCTCTGACCACTGAGCCTCCATCCTGCGCTGACCACTGAGCCTCCATCCTGCGCTGACCACTGGCCCTCCATCCTGTGCTGACCACTCTGCCTCCATCCTGCGCTGACCACTCTGCCTCCATCCTGCGCTGAACACTGAGCCTCCATCCTGCTCTGACCACTGAGCCTCCATCCTGCTCTGACCACTGAGCCTCCATCCTGCGCTGACCACTGAGCCTCCATCCTGTGCTGACCACTGGCCCTCCATCCTGCGCTGACCACTTGCCCTCCATCCTGTGCTGACCACTGGCCCTCCATCCTGCACTGACCACTGGCCCTTAATCCTGCACTGACCACTGGCCCTCCATCCTGCACTGACCACTGGCTATCCATCCTGTGCTGACCACTCTGCCTCCATCCTGCGCTGACCACTCTGTCTCCATCCTGCGCTGACCACTGAGCCTCCATCCTGCGCTGACCACTGAGCCTCCATCCTGCTCTGACCACTGAGCCTCCATCCTGCGCTGACCACTGAGCCTCCATCCTGCGCTGACCACTGAGCCTCCATCCTGCGCTGACCACTGAGCCTCCATCCTGCGCTGACCACTCAGCCAGCGCACTGTGCAAATCACTGAGCCAGCGCACTGTGCAAACCACTGAGCCACCCCACTGTGCAAACCACTGAGCTACTGCACTGTGCAAACCACTGAGCCACTGCTCTGTGCAAACCACTGACCCACCGCACTGTGCAAACCACTGAGCCAGCGCACTGTGCAAACCACTGAGCCACTGCACTGTGCAAACCAGTGAGCCACTGCACTGTGCAAACCAGTGAGCCACCGCACTGTGCAAACCACTGAGCCACCGCACTGTGCAAACCACTGAGCCACCGCACTGTGCAAACCACTGAGCCACTGTACAGTGCTAACCACTGAGTCACCATATACACTGCTAACCACTGACCCACCATATACACTGCTAACCACTGATCCACCATACTGTGCTAACCACTGAGCCACCATATACATTGCCAACCACTGAGCCACCATAAAGTGCTAACCACTGAGTCACCATATACAGTGCTAACCACTGAGCCAGCATATACATTGCTTACCACTCAGCCACCATAGAGTGCTAATCACTGATTCACCGTGTACAGTGCTAACCACTGAGCCACCTTATACAGTGATAACCACTGAGCCTCCATACGGAGTAAACCACTCTGCCTCCATATAGTGCTAACCACTGCGCCACCATACTGTGCTAAACACTGAGCCACCGTACAGTGCTAACCACTGAGCAACCATATACTGTGCTAACCACTGAGCCACCATACTTTGCTAAACACTGAGCCACCGCGCAGTGCTAACCACTGAGCTACCATACCGTGCTAAGCACTGAGCCACCATGCAGTGCTAACCTTTGAGCCACCATACAGTGCTAACCATTGAGCCACCATACAGTGCTAACCACTGAGCCACCGTACAGTGCTAACCACTGAGCCACTGTACAGTGCTAACCACTGAGCCACTGTACTGTGCTAACCACAGAGCGACCGTACAGTATTAGCCGCTGAGCCACCATACTGTGCTAACCACTGAGCCACTGTACAGTGCTAACCACTGAGCCACCGTACAGAGCTAAACACTGAGCCACCATAGAGTGCTAATCACTGACTCACCATATACAGTGCTAACCATTGAGCCACATTACTGTTCTAATTATTGAGCCACCATATACAGTGCCAACCACTGAGCCACTATAGCGTGCTAACCACTGAGGCTCCGTATACAGTGCTAACTACTGAGCCAGCGTATACTGTGCTAACTACTGAGCCCCCATATACTCTGCTAACCACTGAGCCGCCGTATACTCTGCTAACCACTGAGCCGCCGTAAAGTCTGCTAACCACTGAGCCCCCATATACTCTGCTAACCAGTGAGCCGCCGTATACTCTGCTAAGCACTCTGCTGCGGGCATGAGGGGGCCGGGGAACAGCAGCCCCCCCTCCTGCCCGCACCTGGTCACTGTTTCCCGGCCCCTCCTGCCCGCACCCGGCTGCTGTTCCCAGGCCCCCTCCTGCCTGCACCCGGTTTCTGTCCCCCCGGCCCCCTCCTGCCCGCCCGCACCTGCCTGCTCTTCCCCGGCCCCCTCCTGCCCGCACCCGCCCGCTCTTCCCCAGCCCCCTCCTGCTTGCACCCGCCCGCTCTTCCCCGGCCCCCTCCTGCCCGCACCCGCCCGCTCTTCCCCGGCCCCCTCCTGCCCGCACCCGCCCGCTCTTCCCCGGCCCCCTCCTGCCCGCACCCGCCCGTCTTCCCCAGCCCCCTCCTGCTTGCACCCGACCGCTCTTCCCCGGCCCCCTCCTGCCCGCACCCGGCTGCTCTTCCCCAGCCCCCTCCTGCCCGCACCCGGCTACTTTTCCCTGGCCCCCTCCTGCCTGCACCCGGCTGCTCTTCCCCGGCCCCCTCCTGCCCGCACCCGACCGCTCTTCCCCGGCCCCCTCCTGCCCGCTGTTCCCCGTCCCCCTCCTGCTTACACCTGGCCGTTGTCCCCGGCCCCCACCTGGACTCCGGCACCGCTGCACACTGGCACCGCTGCACACCGCTACTGCTGTAGGTATCTACTATATAATTGTCTACTTCTGTCTGTTTGTCTGTAATGCAAATCCTGCGTTACTGATTGGTCAGGCCAGCCAACCACGACCAATCACCAACAGGGACAGTCCGCCCGCAAATTGGCGCGCGATTTCAACCACGCTTCCCTGATTGGTTGCGGCCGGCCTGTTGCCAGCAATCAGTGATATTGGCGCAGGATTTAAACCCAGCTTCGCTTTGCATATTCTTAAATTTTCATAAATAAACTACATACATACTCTAGAATACCCGATGCATTTGAATCGGGCCACCATCTAGTAGTTATCATATGAATGTGCCCCAAGGACACCCATTTGCACTCATATGGACGCTGAGGCCAAATAGATTATAAATACCTTTATCTATAGCATTCATTGCTGTCTAAAGCCCCCATCACACTGAGGCGGCCGTCACACGGTGAGATATCTTTAGCGATATTGTAAGCGATCACGTGCACGCGCAATCGCTTACAATATCGCTCACATCGCTGGTGAGATGTCACACAGACAGACTCACCAGCGATGTGGAGCAGCGATCTCGCTCGTTACTATGGTACACATCGGGTAACTAGGCGCCGCGCGTCGCTTAGTTACCCGACGTGTACCATAGTTACCATCTCCCAGCATAGGCGCGGTCGCTGGGAGATGGATCATCGTGGTGTCATACACCACGATGATGCAGATCGTTGCATCGTTCATCGCTAGATCTGAGAACCGAACCTCAGATCAGCGATGTCACGATCAAGCGATTTACCATCGTAAATCGCTTGATTACATGCAACGATATCTTGCCCGATATCGCTTAAGCGATCAAAAAGGAGATCGCTTAAACGATATCGGGCAAGATATCTCACCGTGTGACGGCCCCCATAGCGAGATCGCTGATACGTCACAGGTTTTGTGATGTAACAGCAACCTCCCCAGCGATGTCGCTATGTGTGACATGTAGTAGCAATCAGGCCACTGCTGTGAGGTCGCTGATCGCTGCACATGGTTCAGGACCATTTTTTGGTCCTTGGTCTCCCGCTGGTCAGCACGCAGCGCTGCGTGTGACAGCGAGAGACCAGCGATCAGTGACCTCACAGGCTGGTAACCATGATAAACACCGGGTAACTAAGCAGCATGTGACTCACCTTAGCCGGGTCTTCACGTCTCAGGCGTTGCTTCTCCCGTCACGGTTCCGCGCCTGAGGCTGTGGGGCCTGGTGGTCAGATAAAAAAGGGGTTTCGAACGGATGGGGTTAATTCTTACTTGTCGTGACGCCACCTGCGGGAATCCGGTGATTTCACCAGCGCTGCTTGGGCCTCCGGGGGATGTACGGCAGCTAGATGGGACGCTCCCCACAGGATGAGCGGGAGTCCCCGGGGCCAGGAGCTGTCTTGATGGTATACGGCAGCTTCGTAGTACTGAGGATGTAGGTTTAACCATTCTGAAGGAAACACAGACACCAGCGTTCTCTGTAACGGGTCTTTTACTGTAACCGGTAAGATGGTACAAGGTATACAGTCTCGGGTAACGGACCGGGGGGTCCCAGCAATGACTGGTGTTGATTCAGAGTTCCATGGTGTTCCTCCTCTCTCTATTTTCTCTAACGGGTTGCCGAAGTTGCCTTAGATTACCAGGTCAGGGTACTTGGGAGACTTCTAGTGGAGGTTCTGACTAAATATAAACTGCAGAAGGTCCTGTGTCCCAGTGGTGGGTCCCTGCTGGCAAGACAACTAAGTTGCGGCGGTGGTGAGGTGCCTCATAGAAGCAGTTCTTCACCCTGGTTTGCGGAGCTGCGGTAAACGACTTGCTCTCCTCGGAACCAGTGATCCGGAGGGTGTCTTTGGGCACAGGTATAATTGAACCCGTTATGTAGTTGCCCGTATTCCGGTCTAGGGCACCGCTAATGGCGCCAGCCGGTAGTGGTTTTAGGGCTGCACAGAACTGACGATTCCTACTCTTTTCCTACTTTACTCCCACACACTACTACTACACTCCTCCCACCAGGACCTGATTGGCCCTCTATTCTAGTGGTGCATGTAGAGTATGGAGCTCTGAGTATTAACCATGTCATTACCGAGACGGAAGATATTACATCTTCTGTCAGGGATGCAATACCTTCCTGTGACGCACTCGTTGCGGGGCGCCACACATGCGCTGCCTAGATACCCGGTGTTTATCATAGTTACCAGCGTCCTCCCTGCTTACAAGCTGCGCTAAGCAGGGAGGACGCTAGTAACTATGATAAACACCGGGTATCTAGGCAGCGCGTGCAGCTTAGTTACCCAGTGTTTATCATAATAAACAAGGAGAAACGGAGAGAAAGTGTGCGTTTTGGACAAGAATTATCTTTACTTTACTCACAGAGCCAATGGACCAAAAGAATGGCTCACTAGGAGCTACACAGAGATCAGTATACAATATAAGATGTTATACAGCAAGTACAGAGAGCAGGGTAAAGAAGTACATTGTAAACAAAGAGGGTAGAAACATCATAACAACTGTGCATGAACAAATATATCAATCAAGAATAAAGTGCAAGTGCATGAGTCATAAATTCATCACAGATGTCAACATAAAAATCCCTCAGTTCATTATACAGACATCCCCGCTTCCCTATACATGTATGCAAGTAACTATTCCAGCCTATTGGAAGCCAGACCTAGGTCACATAATATAATAGCAACAGATCACAAATGTACCCCACAGTGGAAGGATCCCCCGCTTACTGTCCCCAACGTACGTTTCATGTTAAATCATCACTTCATCAAGGGGGAGTATTGAGTATCACCCACGCAGCCATTATAGCCCTTTTTATATCTACCGGCGTTTAGCAGAGCCGGAACATGTGCGCTCGTAACTAGCGCTACGTCATTTCCGCCCTCTCCTCCGAAACCGGAAGTGACGCGGCGTCAACGCAGCTGATGTACTGCGCATGCCCGGGAGCAAGGACGCGTCACTATGACTCCCGGGCATGCGCTGCCGCGATGTAGACGCCATGACACCCGGAAGGAGGAGCGCGGACGATGACGTCACTTCCGGTCTGGCTTCCAATAGGCTGGAATCGTTACTTGCATACATGTATAGGGAAGCGGGGATGTCTGTATAATGAACTGAGGGATTTTTATGTTTATAATGTTAATTGGAGTCTGTAGGATGGAGTGACTACTGTCACTTCCACCCTGGTTTACAGATTGTATGGAATTATGTACTTAACAGTGTTTATCATAGTTACCAGTGTTCTCCCGCTTCCAGCAATGTGGAGGTGGCTCCCTGGTCCCTGGTCGCTGAGGAGATCTGCCTGTTTGACAGCTCCCCAGCGACCATGTAGCGACGCTCCAGCGATCCCGGCCAGGTTGTTATCACTGTCGGGATCGCTGGAGTGTCGCTCAGTGAGACGGAGCCTTAAAAGCGCATGCAAAAATGCTACAATAGAACATTAAGTACACAGAAAATCCACATTCATTTGTATATCCGCATGTCCCTAGCATTTTTCACTGATTTCATGGAAATAAATTACTGGAAAACTCTGAAAAATTTTACATGCTGGTGATTTTCTGCATCAAATCTGCAAGTCATGCGTAAGCAATGTGTGCATGACAGTGCAGGATTCTCATTGACTTCGCTGGCATCAAGATTCCCTTTAGGTTTTGTGACAAGTCCGCACTCAAGAACGCATCAAAAAAGCAGTAAGGATATGTTTACACATAGTGTTTTTTTTGCGCTTTTTCACCATTTTGCACCCGAGCAAAAAAGCCCCATAAAACACACCGCATTTTTTTTTACGGGGCTACTTCTTCAGTGATGTCACAGAAGGGAGGAAGAATCTCGTTTCTCCTCCCCTCTGTGACATGTCTGCCAGCCCCTTTGGGTTTCGTAGTGTATTAATATACACTACGAAACCCAAATTAAATAAAATTAAAGCAAATGTGTGAAAAATAATAAAGAATGAATACCTACCCTCCGCCGGGTGTTCAGGAGCAGCTGCAGGTATCGACCTGCAAGGACCTGCCAAGACCGCTGATTGGCCGCTCGCGGTCATGTGATATATCACATGATCGTGATTCACTGTAGGCCCGCTGACTCCGGTTTAGACAGGCTGTAGCTCCTTCCTCCTTGTCACGGGTGGGCCGCGCCTGCCGGTAGTGAGGCCCGGTTGAGTGCAGATCAAAAGTTGAAGACGTCTTGTAGGAACAGATTAAAGGGTTAATTTATTCGTGACGCCACCTATGAGTAGTTTGGTAATCGTTACCAACGCTGCGGAACCTCCGGGGGATGGACAGCAGCAAGATGTAGCGCTCCCCACAGGCTGAGCGGTGATCCCCGGAGGCTGGAGCTGCTCAAGATGTTGTGCGGCAGCTGCGGTTACCTTGAGTGCAGACGGATACAATCATAAGGAAGCACGGACACTGAAAGTCTCTGTAACGGGTCTTTACTGTAGCCAGCAGGCAGTACATGGCATACAGTTAACGGGTAGTGGACCGGGTGGACTTAGCAGTGATAGGTGTCCCTCAGAGATCCGTAGTGTTCCTCCATTCTAGCTAAGTCTTTTGCCATTGTCTCCCAGGAATACCTGGTCGGGTACGGGGAGGCTGCTTCAATGCCCTATCCAAGATGTACGTTATGGATGTTCTGGGGAGCCTTGGATCCCTCGGTGGGTACACTGCTGGTTAGACGACTGGAAGTTGGCTGGTGGTGGGGTGCTCCTGTGAAGCTGCTCCTCCATGCTTCTGATTCGCGTAGCAGAGGTGAACTGCTGCCAGCTTCGGTACCAGTGAACCGGCTGTGAGTTGGGCACGCGGATATTTTGGAACCCGTGGTTGGTGATGCCCGATCCCGGTTGTTGAGGCCTCAGGTGCTAACACCCGACCGGTGACGGCCCCGGGGCTGCACGAGGTGCAGAGCCCCCGCTCCTACTCCAAGTTCAAGTCTGTGTCTTGTCTAGACTAGACTCCTTCTGTTCTTGACTAATCTGCACTTCTCCTACACACTAACCTTGCACTCCGCCCACCAGGACCTTGGATTGTCCCTCTATGTTAAGTGATGCATGCAGGGTTTTTGGATCTCTGAGTTAACCCGCTGACTGCTGGGTCGGAGAATATTGTGGCTGCATTTATGGCTGCAATACCCTCCTGTGACACACTCGTTGCGGGGCGCCACAACCGCGAGCGGGCCAATCAGCGTTCACAGGTCCTGGAAGGTCGATACCTCAGCAGGATCTCCCGGCTCCCGACAGACGGGTAAGTATTCAATCTTTATTATTTTTCACACATTTAGCTTACTTTAATTTGGGTTTCGTAGTGTATATTAATACACTACGAAACCCAAAGGGGCTGGCACAGATGTGACACAGGGGAAGAGTAACAGGATTGTTCCTCCCCTGTGTTACATCAGCGTTGGTGTATTCCCTCTGGAATTGCGCATCGTTTGAACGGCAATGCGTAATTCCAGCGGGAATAATAGGCAAAATTTGGGAAAAAGCCCATTTTTACGCCCGCGCTTTCTCCCATAAAAGCGAGGTGTATTTTTACGCACTGTCTGCACGGCAAAGTGAATTTCACATTCACTTTGCCGGAAGACACAGAGGCACATTGCACATTTTTGAAAAGCGCAAGCAAAAAAGAGCTCACAAATGTGCAATGTGTGAACGTAGCCTTATAAGGCAATGTGTGCACACAGGGTAATACTCTGACAACATTGTTCTCAGCTTTAAACTGGGAGAGATGGGTCCAGGTGTTTTTTCCATGCCTGTTCTTTCTCCATTTGAGTGCTGTTTCATCCAGTTTAGCAATTTTCTTGCCTCCCCTGTCCTCCTGTTAGGGCCTTCCGGAAAAATGTTCAAGTTTTCATTGAATTCCATTATACTCTGTACTCAAGTTGAGCCCTTCCAAGCATCCGACCTCTTCTATTCATGTACCAAGCACTCGAGCATTTTAGTGTTCACTCATCATTAATGGCTAGGCCTTACCCTTCTTGGGCATCAGACTCTTTGCATAACTAGTGAATACACTTTTCGTAGTCAAGAATAAACCTCAACCTCTCTACTGTGACAAATATTGCCTCTTTTATTGGCAATTCTCTCATGCTGTTGAAAGGATTTACTTTGCCTGGGCCAAATTGCACCATCAAATTAACTATGGGACCCTCATTAAGCTCTGGACATCTTAATGGAGAGTGCTACTCACCTCACTTCCTTTCTAGCTATGATTCAGATGTTTCTCTTCTGCTGATATGTGGTGCCCCTGCGACCAGGGTGGCTGCAGGTAAGAACTGCAGCCAGAAAGGTGGAGACAGTTTTACACAAACACCTTCATAAACACACCCACAGACACAAGACCCAACCCGGAGCCCGGGACTTTAGGCGGGCAAGGGGTGTTAGGGCCAGTCACAAGTGGGTGGGACGTAGGCAAGGTGACGGACCGGGTATATAAGGGGAAAACCAGGAAGTGTTAGGTAGTAGGCCAGAGGGTTCCGAGCAATAAAGACTGAGGAGAACTGACACCGGACCAGTGCATCTGGGTCAGAGGAAAACGGCAGTTGTGCCAGAGAACGACTGAAGGAGAGGATCCCCTTTGTACGCCGCAGTCACACGGGTAGGAACGAGCCTGGTAGGTCCTTGAAATAGAGAGGCACTGGAAGGCTAGGCCAGGACCAAAGAGCCGGCTCTGAGGTGACCGCAGCTACAAGCCGGATCACAGACATTCCGGTGGGGAACTCTGATTCCATGTCAGAGTTCCTACCACAAGTGCAGGAGGTACAGTTGCGCATAGGGCTCCAGAGCTTAGACATACCCGTACACAGGGTTAAAGCAACAAGGACCAACGCAACCTACCATAGAGCACACAAGGTGAAGATAAGTTTAGAAGAGCCTGAAAGGAATCAAGCAGGAGAAGGGTCTAAGGCAGGAACCTGGCTGTAGTAGAGCTAAATGCACAGTGAAAGTGTGGAGTTAACTTCGTGAAACAACTTGGTGAACTGTACTGAAGAAGTGTGAAGAACTTAAGTAAAACCCGGTAAACCCTGCCAGTGTCTCCAGTGTGTGATTCCCTGCATGTTAAACTGTTATTCACCCTGTCAGGAGCAGCCCGGCCCATGGCGGGCTCATCTATTGGGCTGCAGCACCATCCATCCTCCTGGCATAAGCAAGCAGCAGCGGTGGTCCCCAATGATCACAACCCGTGGGTGGCGTCACGACAATCTCTGTAAATAACCCCTTTACTTGTGGGCTCAGGACACGGTCCGGACCAAGACTGCCCTGATAACCCCCGTAATACCCAGGTGTGGTACCGAGTACCCCGTCCCAGTGGGCTCCACAGATACACCACCCCAGGGGCATGGACACAGGCCCCTACTGATTTACCACTAAATCCAACCTCTTAAATATCTTTGAACAATACTGAGCCAGTCAAAACGGCAGCATTATTTATGGTTTGTTAGCTGATTGAATTACAGGGATAATATAGAAAAAAAGTTGAGTTTCATTGTTAAGAGACCAGCCAATGATAGTTATGCCTGTAATATGACCTTTAAACATGATATGGGACGAATGCAAACTCTTGGTTATGTTACATGAATGACAAGTTATATATGTGCTGTTTAACACTCATTACAGGTCATACATGTTATGTCTAAGTGTGTATTCAGATGACTGTATAAATCAAACCACATGGCTTGAACTGAGCATACTATCCCGTGGCTCTCTTAGCGTGAAAGCTGCAAAAAATATATGAAGCTATTACGCTTAGGTCAGGAGAGCCGCGGCCAGTCCAAGCATTGTGGTCTGATCTGGTATGGTAGTCTAAATGCACTCTCTTAGTGAGGCTGGCTGAGGTCATAGGTCACATGTAGACATTATTTCACAATATGTCTATCAAGGTGGGGCCAAGATATATAAAGAGGCAGTCACAGATCCTCATGTTAAGAATGTTTGCCAGTCAGTGAGAGTATACCAGTTCAGCTCAGCCATAGCGCACCAGTCAGTTTTGCCTTGCTGATCTGATTATAGATAACTAAGAGGTAAAGGGTCTATACCACCTTAAAAATCAGACTCATAGGTAACTACTATCTTCTAACTTCAAAATGTCTGAACCAAGTAATGAACGGTATTGATGCTTCAGAAAAAGACGTATCAAGAATGAGATAAACTGTCTTGCTATTGAAGCCGGGGATTAGAAGTGACAGCTACCACACAAGCATTAAAATATCAAAGTCAAAGCACTAGATAAAAGTCTGATCTGAACAATGTGAGCTGCAGCTCGAAAGCATCCCCCTCCCCGCCCCTGTTTTTTTCTACCATTATTCATAGAAATAAAGGCAATAAAGGGATAAACTTAAGGTGTCTTAGGCCCCTTTCACATCAGCGTTTTTTTCAAATCGCGGCAGATGCGGTGAAAAAACTGCATCTGCCGCGATTACCGCATACCGGCTGCACTTGCGGCACGGTTGCGGCGTGGTTGCGCTAAACGCCATACAAGGTATAGGCAGACTTGCGGCAGGTGCGGCAAGTGCGGTTTTGGCACTTGCGGCAGGTGCGGCCGTGAAAAAAACGCGGCTGACAGTATTTTTTTTCGCGGCCGCACCTGCCGCAAGTGCCAAAACCGCACTTGCCGCACCTGCCGCAAGTCCGCCTATACCTTGTATGGCGTTTACCGCAACCGCGCCGCAACCGTGCCGCAAGTGCAGCCGGTATGCGGTAATCGCGGCAGATGCGGTTTTTTCACCGCATCTGCCGCGATTTGAAAAAAACGCTGATGTGAAAGGGCCCCCCAAGGGACTTTGTTTCAAACAACTGCCTGTACAGAGATCTGGTTTATTATACTAAAAGTGAATTTTGCAGTATTTTTTATTAAGTCATTAACAATTACAGTGCCTACAAGTGGTCTTCAACCCCCTGCAGATTTAGCTGGTTGACACATGCGGAATTAACTTGGCATTGTGACATTTGGACTGTAGATCAACCTGGAAGTGGGAAATGCACTGCAGCCAAAAAGATATTTTATTTATTTATTTATTTATTTTTAAAGCGTTAAAAGTCAATTCAGAGGGTCATTTATTATTCAACCCCTCAAACCACCAGCATTCTGTTTGGTCCCCCTAAAGTATTAAGAAGTAGTTCAGGCACAAAGAACAATGAGCTTCACATGTGTGGATTAATTATCTCTTTAGCCAGACTTTTCTGACTATTTAAGACCCTCCCCAAACTTGTGAACAGCACTCATACATGGTCAACATGGGAAAGACAAAGGAGCATTCCAAGGCCATCAGAGACAAGATCGTGGAGGGTCACAAGGCTGGCAAGGGGTACAAAACCCTTTCCAAGG
Organism: Allobates femoralis; assembly: GCA_033576535.1. Lineage (NCBI taxonomy): Eukaryota > Metazoa > Chordata > Amphibia > Anura > Aromobatidae > Allobates > Allobates femoralis. Next base: position 364,848,895 of record JARQOC010000006.1, read on the forward strand.
AGTTGAGCCTACCTGTCTCCATTGTTGGGAGCATCATCCGGAAGTGGAAGGCTTATGGAACTACTGTTAGCCTTCCACGGCCTGGACAGCCTTTGAAAGTTTCCTCCCGTGCCGAGGCCAGGCTTGTCCGAAGAGTCAAGGCTAACCCAAGGACAACAAGGAAGGAGCTCCGGGAAGATCTCATGGCAGGGGGGACATTGGTTTCAGTCAATACCATAAGTAACGTACTCCACCGCAACGGTCTCCGTTCCAGACGAGCCCGTAAGGTACCTTTACTTTCAAAGCATCATGTCAAGGCTCGTCTACAGTTTGCTCATGATCACTTGGAGGACTCTGAGACAGACTGGTTCAAGGTTCTATGGTCTGATGAGACCAAGATCGAGATCTTTGGTGGCAACCACACACGTGACGTTTGGAGACTGGATGGCACTGCATACCACCCCAAGAATACCATCCCTACAGTCAAGCATGGTGGTGGCAGCATCATGCTGTGGGGCTGTTTCTCAGCCAAGGGGCCTGGCCATCTGGTCCACATCCATGGGAAGATGGATAGCACGGCCTACCTGGAGATTTTGGCCAAGAACCTCCGCTCCTCCATCAAGGATCTTAAGATGGGTCGTAATTTCATCTTCCAACAAGACAACGACCCAAAGCACACAGCCAAGAAAACCAAGGCCTGGTTCAAGAGGGAAAAAATCAAGGTGATGGAGTGGCCTAGTCAGTCTCCTGACCTTAACCCAATTGAAAACTTGTGGAAGGAGCTCAAGATTAAAGTCCACATGAGACACCCAAAGAACCTAGATAACTTGGAGAAGATCTGCATGGAGGAGTGGGCCAAGATAACTCCAGAGACCTGTGCCGGCCTGATCAGGTCTTATAAAAGACGATTATTAGCTGTAATTGCAAACAAGGGTTATTCCACAAAATATTAAACCTAGGGGTTGAATAATAATTGACCCACACTTTTATGTTTAAAATTTATTAAAATTCAACTGAGCAACATAACTTTTTGGTTTGTAAGATTTGTTTCTGTTAATAAATCCTACTCTCGTTTGCAGTTTGAAGGCTCTAACTTATTTGCATCTTATCAAACCACCTAAATCAGCAGGGGGTGGAATACTACTTGTAGGCACTGTATGTAGTGATTTCAGTCTTTAGATTTTTAGATCCTACCACTTACCGTATATCCACTCACCTGCTCACTGGAGATGTGTACTGCCTTGTATGCCGACCATTCTTTTCACTTTTTGTTTTGTGAACTGTTGAGGGGGAAGTGATGGCATAATTATTATGAATCACTGAACTCCATATTGGATTTAATGATCTGAATATTTCAACCATGTACAGCATTGTTCTTCTGTGTGAGGTCTTTTTGGTTTTAGGTAAAGGTTGCATACATATTAAATGGTTTCTGGCCCTGCAGCCTCCTAATTAGAATGCAGAAGCTGTTTGCTAATTCCATGTCATTTACATATGTATACAACCTTTGTGGGTTTGGAGGACTCAGGCAGACATTCCGTCTCCGACCTATGGAGATGTATATTGCTAAGACAATACTGGTGATGTTTGACTGATAAACCATTTTAAGACAATCCTTTAACCAATCAAAGAGTGTTAAAACTTATTTGACACAAGACATTCTTCCCTGATACAAGGACGCCATCCGCAGGCAGGGGATTATTACTGCATATTACAGGAGGTGATTGGACATATTTGCCTTGTAATAATACCTGAGAAGGGCGGAGTTGTGGGTTGTATGTGGGTGGGGATGTGAAATATAAAAGGAGGTGAAATCAAGACCCTCTCTCTCTTTCTACTTGGATCCACCATGGGATAAGACGTCGACTCTGGTCTAAGTATTATATCTCTCTCTCCCTATATTTATATATCTCTCTCTCTCCCTATCTATCTCTGTATATTTCTCTCTATATCTCTTTCTATAGGGATAGTTAGATCATTAATATAGTGTGCATGTATATTTAGGTAACGTGGGTATTAGTAACTGTGGGTGTTTTACATCATAATAACAGTTATTGATTGTGTATTAGTTTTGTGCTATCTAGAATATATATATTATTGTTGTAGACTTTTGGGCGTGTTTAATAAATATTCATTTATTAGAACAGACTTGTTTCCATTAAGTCATCGGTATTTACATATATATATAGTTAATCAGCATAGGAACAGAAAGTGGTAAGGAAGGGAAGATTCTGGATATCGGTGATTGTAGTCATAACCGACAACAAGAACCGATAAACAGAACTAGCCTTACAACAAATTGGCGAGCCTAGGCCCACTGTTTGAGGTTGTTCTAGTGTCTTTTGTACTGAAAACCTGTGGTCATCATCTGGAGCGGATCAGGCCAGAGGAACGTGGACACAGATAACAGGAGGCACGGTGAAGTGATCCGTTATTCTGTGCGTTCAGTGCCCTGATAGCTCAGACGGTGACACAGTTTTCAGTCTTAGTAAGACACAGGACACAGTCCTCATCAGAGAACCTTTTTCTGATTTTAACGATTTTTCTGATTCCTTTACACGATTCACACGTCTATCGGGAGATCATCACGTCACTTCGTTCAAACACCATCAACGTTTGGTTCATCTGAGGAGTCCAGCTGGTCGGGAAAGAAGGCGTTCCGGAGTAAAGGACCTTTTTCCAAGCAGCACAAGAGGGACGAAGGAACAGACGACACCAAGCAACATGGCATCTGAACAGGTGAGTATGAACTTCTCCACCCTTAAGCACCTGTGTAGAAATAGCACATTTAACCCAATACTGCCCACCGCATATAAGTCCACAGAGATGCTCTGGTCAACTTTACTCGACCAGGCATACGCACATGATAGAGTTTGTATTAGTAAAAGTGTTTTCCACAAAACAAAGAAACGCCTCCAAATGCTGGCAAAATTAGTGTATACTTTTGAGGACAGCATTTGCAGGCCGGAGCATGTGGAAACACTTGCTACCACAAGAAAAGCAGACAAAGTTTCCACATCGGATAACCTACACTGCCATTGTTGTGTGGAAAGCATAAAACGTATACACACTCTAGAAACTGAGCTAGAAGAAAGGGCCCAGTGTACAGCCGACAGGGGCCGGGAAATCTGTGTGTTAGAATCTAGGATATCAGAGAAAGAAACCTATTATTCTGACATGGATAGAGAGCTCCTCAGTCTGTACACTGAGATAAATCAGTTCAAGAGCAGAGTTGCATCCATGGATGCACTAGTGAGCACACTTAGAGAGGATCTGGCTGCAAAGTCGCAAACGATTGTGAATTTGCAACAGGTCATCTCTAATCTGTCACGGCCTGGTACAAATAGCATGGTGCCTTTGCCCACGAAACAGGTTTGTGTTTGGGGTACTGCACAGGATGGGGAGACCGCGGCAACAGGGTCCACGTCTCCCATGGATCAGAGATCCGGAGCTATAGAGTCCAGGGGACAGGTGGAACGGTCGCTACATTTCACTCAAACACCAAGGGAGTATACACGTAGCGACCGCTTCCAGGGTCAGGACGAGAGTTGGGGATATGGAGGTAGGTGGGAAAGGGATCACACCACTTCCAATCCGCCAAATCGTTCAGTAAGGTCAGATGAATTTTATCCTAACCGTAACAGTATGGAAAGGATAAAATTTCTGTTACGGATCTGTAAGGAGATCCCAAAATTTGATCCCAGTCTAGATGCGTTTACTGCATGTGATATCTTTGAAGGTCACTGCAATAAATATTCTGTGGCTCCAGAACTTCGAATGGAGCTATTCAAGTTGTGGTTGCCTACACACCTCAATCAGAGGTATGAGGCAATGGGGAGCACGGAACCCAGTAATGGACAGTTTCATGATAAGGAAGAACGCCTTTCCTTACTAATGACACTGGCAACGGGCCACGGGGACGTGACTCCAGAAATCCTGATGAAATTCAGACCAACTATACACGATGAACCTTTATCGCTGTGTAGTCGGTTTGAAGCTATGTACAGGAAGGTCACTATGGATCAAGGTATCGGTATTCCACAAGGCATGATCCGCATGTTTGTGGAAAAATTCCCATACCTTGATACTGCAATTAGGTTGAGTGCAGCGAGGGAACCATCGCTCACTGATGCGGCCATGATTATTGAGCAGTGTAGACAAGATCTACTGCACAATAAAAAGTCGGTTAAGGTTAGGGAGCATGTGCCTGTACACGTTAGATCACAAGATGAATGTGTGCGCCATGCTAGAAAGAAGTCAGCTGTTCGCCCCACGGCCCCACCATTTGAGAGGACAGGGAGCATTCAATGCTTTCTATGTTTGCAATTTGGGCACATGAAGAAAAATTGTCCTCAGTGGGTACGGAGCCGTAACAGCCCTGAAAAATCTGGCAATAATAATGGTTTCAAGATGAAACCTAATTATGCCAGAACAGTGGGGGAACAGGCTGATGGGTCTCGGGGATATTTACAAGAGCAGACACCAAAATGTGTTGCCACTGTAAATACCCCAGTTGATAGTTCAGGGGTTGTGGAATCTACTGATTCCACAACTAGAACTATGGTTGAGGATCTCCAAATTGCAGTATGTACCTCTCAGGTACCTACTGGAAATCTTGTCAACATCGATTGACAATTAGGGATCCCTAAAGAGCTGGCTCCAGTATGTCCTGTCATACTGGATTCTTCAGGGAGGCCCCACATAAAAGCCAGAATTAAAAATCAGGACACACAAATTATGCTTGATACTGGTGCAGAAATCTCCATTACTAATATCAAACATGATTTGCATCCAAACAGCCCTCAGTGTGTGGTGATCGGATTTGATCACCAACAAGGGGGGATGAAGGCCCACAGAATTGAGGAAGTGATTGTCCAGATTGCCAAACACTTAACCCTCAAGATCCCAATGTGGTATTACCCTGGTTCTGACAACATCATTGGAACTGATGTAATGACCCAAAATGGATGGATCCTGGATTTGGCAAACTGCATTGTGTGGAAGGGACCCAGACAATCCAAGGTGTGTGTCATACAACGCCAGTGTCTGGGACCACCTTTGCCAGCAATGGAGAATTCTGCTGATATGCTCGAACACAAATGGCCAGAGGTCTCTCATAATACAGACCTTGAACCCATTGTGTACGAACATCCTGATCTGTGGGCCCAGGGTAAAAATGACTGTGGCAGATTGATTGGTGTCCAGGTGGACATACAGGGGCCAGACCCACCCCCTCAACGTCAATATCGCTTTCCACCGGAAGCGACACAGTCGATAGTCAACACTGTCCTGGAATTGGAGACCAAGGGTGTGGTCATAGAGGGGAATTCAAAGTGCAACAACCCTCTATGGCCTGTGAAGAAAAAGGACACTGATGCGTGGCGTCTCACCATAGACCTACGTGTCCTTAATAAGTACACTCCGATGTCTGCCCCCGTAGTTGCACAAACTCCTGACATAATGGCGAGGATAAGTGGCAAAAGCCGCATATTCTCGACCATTGATGTCGCCAATGGGTTCTTCTCTATTGAACTCACAGAAAACTGTAGGTACAAATTTGCTTTCACAATGGGGAACAAACAGTCTGGACTCAAACTGAGTCCTCACAAGGCAAATTTGGCCAGAACAGAGGTGACTTTCCTTGGGGTGCAGGTCTCTTTTGGAGCCAAAGGAATTGTGGCGGCCCGAGTGGTAGCTATGGTCAAGTTACCTCAGCCTGGCACTCTACAGGACTTACGGAAGTTCCTGGGAGTGGCCAACTTCATGAGGGAATTCATTGAGGATTTTGCTGTCAAAGCGAAACCCCTTTATGAACTCCTCAGAGGAGAAGAACCCTCACTCCAGGGCTGGTCAGAAGCACAGGATGAGGCCTTTTCAACTCTGAAAAGAGACCTCTCCTCTGCACCTGTGTTAGCCACCCCCAACCCAGATAGAGAAATGGCCATCCAGGCACATGCTGGGAAGGAGTCTATCTCTGTTGTCCTTCTACAGCAGATAGGACATGACAGTAGACCACTGGGATACTTTTCCCGACTACTCTCGCCGGTCGAACGAGGGTTCGACGAATGTGCCAAACAACTGGCTGCCATACACTATGCCGTTAAAACCAATGAGCATATTGTAGGTTTCAGATCTCTGACTGTACAGACACCACATTCTCCTTTGGTTCTTTTACTCAGAGATACACTCCCTGGAGTCTCCCAACAGAGATTCGGGAAATGGATCCTGGACCTCAGTGGCCGGAATCTGAAAGTGGACCACAAGGCAAAGTATGTTCTGTCCCAGTTGTTAAACATGACAGGGACCGAACATGACTGTGGTCAACCATCACTATCCAGTACACCACAAATATTTAGGACCGACAGACATCCAGAAGACAGGGTCATCTTTGTTGACGGCTCTCGTTTCTGTCTGGACGGCACGTATGTGTCCGGATTTGCAGTGCTGGATGAGACCACAGGCACCCAGAGTCTTGTCTGGCTGCCTGGTCAAATGTCAGCACAACGGGCTGAACTGGAGGCTGTCAAGGAGGCTCTCCTCCTTCAACCTCCAGGGAATCGAACTATATATAGTGACAGTTCATATGTAGTTCGATCTCTCACCCTGCACCTGAACACATGGAAAAAACGAGGGTTTGTGGACAGCCAGAATAAACCTCTGGCCCACGTTACAGTCCTAAAGGAATTGTGGGATTGGGGCATGGCACATCCAGCGGAGGCAGCCATTATAAAAGTCCCAGCACATCAAAGAGGAGAACAGCCTTTGACCATAGGAAATAACAAGGCCGACGAACTGGCCAAGTTTGCAGCAGTGTCTGGTGTCCTTCAGGAACCAGGAACTGAGCAGATCCCTGCATTCCAGATTGCAGTGAGACAAACCAAACTAAAAGAAGGCATTCTGAGTCCTGAAGATGTCACTGGAGCAGAGTATAGTGGGTGGTATATCTTACAGGCTACCTTCACTAGGAATGATAGTCAAGATGGGTTGAGGGTACGGACGTACTTTGATAGACCCGTACTTGTAAAAGGCACCCTTAAGGCATATTGTATGTTGAGGGATTCCCAGATGACCATCACCAGGGAATCCAAATATGCCCAAGGACATGTGTCCACAGATTACCTACGGACTAGTGTATTGATGTTAAAGTTAAACTGCAGTAACTCTGGCCAGGCATTATGGAACGATCAGAGTGGTCCAGTGAAACTGGAGGGCTTATACCGAGCAACAGTTTTAAAGGTACGGACTGATGCCAAGGATCTGAGGTATACTCGAGTAGAGGGGTCGCCATCCATACGGTCTTTCATGATTACGATCATGAGAGAAGTCTGTGTATCGGAGGTGACGGGATACTATTTCATCACCTATGCCCACTGGGAAGCGGATACACAGATGGTAAAATTGGATACTAATCCCTGGAGGTGGGACTTAGTATGCAATGGGGTGGACACCCCAATTGTGGATGTATGGATGGATGGCGCCCCTATGACTGAGGAATACCGAAGCAAATACGTGTCTTCTGACTGGAAAGACCCCAGAGGCAGGGACATTAACTTTGACATCAATATAGACGGTCCATTTAAGTGGCCTTTTTGTGAGGCGGTGGACGAAGGGTGCTGGTCATTTACACAGTGGGTCTATCTGTCCAAATCCAAACCAATAGGAAACCTAGCGTTACAGGCAGGAGATAGCGATCTGTGGTACCAGTTCAGTGGTAGAGGACAAGTATGTGTGACCGTGGTAAGGGTCCCATATGAGGCTGAAGGTCTCCAACCAGTCAAACCGCACCTGGATTCTTGCAATGTTTCTACCCACCAATTGGCAGATCCCATAGCTCCTCAACTGTCATCCCCATGGAAGATCATCACAGGAACTAAATTCGTCCTATATACATGGCGAATTTCTGTAGATGACTTCAGAGTAGATCACTGGGATCATAGATGTGAGGAGTTTGTGAGGAACCAAATTGACATGATGAGAGGATGGGTAGAGGCGGGGCAAGAAGTGAGAAAAGATGATCCAGAACACAGGAAATTCAGGAGTAGGAGAGACTTGATAGAAATGGGAATTAGTGGAGGTGCATTGGGAGTAGGTGCCCTGAACACTATGGATATGGAAGTCCTGAGAGGTAAGCTCGGGGACATTGCGCGGCATGCTGGGGAAGGGTTCAGAACTCAGCTTGATGTAAACCATGTCTTAGAGGGTTTGCAACATTCGCACATTGATGCCACTACCTCTCTATCTTCAGCTCTACGAGAGAAGTTTAGAAGGTTAGTTGCAGGTCTTGTAGAAGTGCAAGACAGAGTTCAGTTTGCCCTAGCATGTACGCAGGTCCAGAGTGAACTCTCTGACAACCTAAAGCATATAGTGTCCTCTCTATACAAGGGCCACTTCCCATTCAACCTCAGACAAACAGTAAGTTCCCTAATCTCCCCGGTTGCAGCCAACCATACAAACTGGTGGCTGGTTCAATGGCATGGGTGTCATAATCTCACCTGCACGGCATCTTCTTTGGCACCTGTATCTGGTAATATCAAGAAGGGGTACAGTGCCATGAATATAGGAATTGTTGTTAGCAATCAGACGGTGCTTCATCCACAGCTCACCTCAGACATCCTAACCTATGAGCAAGGCCATCCTTATCTGTTCGATACAGAGGGTTGTTGGAGGAAAGAGGATGCTATCCTCTGTCAAGGGAGTCAAGATAGGGTGCTTAGGCACCAGTGTTGGGACTCTGAGGGGTCATGTGAGATGAAGACTAACACAATACCCTCCTCTCGTCTGAAATATTTGGGTCAAGGGTATTGGTGTTGGTACCAAGGGAAAAATGTAACGTATTCTTTATATGGCACTAATTGCACCGAAAGAGGCATACTCCTCCCAGGAGCATATTGTACCCTTAGTCCCGTTTTAGGTTTAGATGTCGCAGATCAGCAGGGGAGGACCCGATAACACCGGAGAAGAGACTCGACATTCGCCCTGACACTCCTGTGAGACTGCAAAAGATTCCTCTTGGTTTTGGTCGTGAGCTCAAGCGTCTCTTGTTAGATTTCAGCAAAGAAGACGACATACTCCGAAATCTTCATGAGGCTGAGAATCAAGCCACTATTCAGCTGGAGCATGACAAGACCAAGATAACGAGGATTACCAATGCCTTAGATACAGACTCTAAGGTGTCCTGGTGGGAAAGTTTATTTGGCTATAGTCCGACAGCTACATCGTTTTTTAATTTCATGATCCACCCTGTGATTGTTCTTCTGGTTCTTGTTCTTGTTATGTACATTGGACTGTGCCTAGTTTACAGGAGAGTAAAGAGACTTGCCCACCAGATACAAGAGAACCAGGCAGAACTTCATGAATTTAACCGCCGAAGAAGGTCCAGGACTTAGCACTAAAAGTCCTGAAACCTTGATATTATATTTGATAAGAGTGTTTAGGACATTACGTCAACTCCGCCCTGAAACCTCATAACATTGTATATTTTGTTTGACTTTTACTTTGATTTATGGTTAAGGGATGGGGGAGGGAAATATGGTATCATTATACACTGTTTAATTTTTACATTGGGATATAGGTTTGTTTGTTTTTTTTGTATGAATGAGGAAAGAGTAATGTCTGTAGGGACAGGCCCCATCATTGTCTAAGGTATTTGCTATTTCAACCCTTGAGTCGGTAAACGTTCATAAGGGATGGATTGAAGGTCGGTTGGACTGCGTTCTTCTCACAGTCAACTTAGGTATGCTGATATCATCCCCTACCCAATAAACTCTGACCTGCCTAGTAGAGATTCAACTATCTATCCATGGAAGAACCACATTAACGATAGATGCTTCAATCAAGTTTACAGGAGAAGTCTCTGTTGAAAGTCGTGCCTCAGCTAAGAAGAATCACCAGATCCCCTTTATCTAATCCCAAGAAGGAGGTGCTCCAAGAAACCACCTGGTGAGGCCCAGCTACAGAGTCTGATCCCCGGCACCTACACACCAGACTTGAAAAAAAATAAAAAAAATAAAAAATCTGGTAGGGAGAGGGGCGAACACAGGAAAACTCTGTGGGCCGATCAAGAGACGAAGGTGCAGCAACTCCAGAGTCTAAGCAGTCAAGCTTGGAAGAAGACTACTTGGGGATAGACGTGTTTCTCGAGATTGGCAATGACAAGATCAGAAGTGTACTGACAAATAGAGAACTTTATTCCTGAACCAAAGAGACCAAGAAGATCCACAAAGATGACTATGGTGTAATCTATGGATGGAGACACTGGATTACGGCGAACGGCAGGGGAGAGGTGATGGCGATGGGTGATGTCTAGATACCTAAGTGCAAAATTTTACTTCATTTCATCCTGAACGGTTATTGGTGATAGGATTGAGTAGGCAAATATATTCCACACTTCCCACTCATTTTATTGTCGTATTTTCCGACAAAAGGGGGAATGTTGAGGGGGAAGTGATGGCATAATTATTATGAATCACTGAACTCCATATTGGATTTAATGATCTGAATATTTCAACCATGTACAGCATTGTTCTTCTGTGTGAGGTCTTTTTGGTTTTAGGTAAAGGTTGCATACATATTAAATGGTTTCTGGCCCTGCAGCCTCCTAATTAGAATGCAGAAGCTGTTTGCTAATTCCATGTCATTTACATATGTATACAACCTTTGTGGGTTTGGAGGACTCAGGCAGACATTCCGTCTCCGACCTATGGAGATGTATATTGCTAAGACAATACTGGTGATGTTTGACTGATAAACCATTTTAAGACAATCCTTTAACCAATCAAAGAGTGTTAAAACTTATTTGACACAAGACATTCTTCCCTGATACAAGGACGCCATCCGCAGGCAGGGGATTATTACTGCATATTACAGGAGGTGATTGGACATATTTGCCTTGTAATAATACCTGAGAAGGGCGGAGTTGTGGGTTGTATGTGGGTGGGGATGTGAAATATAAAAGGAGGTGAAATCAAGACCCTCTCTCTCTTTCTACTTGGATCCACCATGGGATAAGACGTCGACTCTGGTCTAAGTATTATATCTCTCTCTCCCTATATTTATATATCTCTCCCTCTCCCTATCTATCTCTGTATATTTCTCTCTATATCTCTTTCTATAGGGATAGTTAGATCATTAATATAGTGTGCATGTATATTTAGGTAACGTGGGTATTAGTAACTGTGGGTGTTTTACATCATTATAACAGTTATTGATTGTGTATTAGTTTTGTGCTATCTAGAATATATATATTATTGTTGTAGACTTTTGGGCGTGTTTAATAAATATTCATTTATTAGAACAGACTTGTTTCCATTAAGTCATCGGTATTTACATATATATATAGTTAATCAGCATAGGAACAGAAAGTGGTAAGGAAGGGAAGATTCTGGATATCGGTGATTGTAGTCATAACCGACAACAAGAACCGATAAACAGGACCAGCCCTACAACATGAACCAAAACTCATGTACTGTATAATTCACTGCCCAATTTGTTCAAGCCATGTCCAAATGTAACACATAATATCAGATCTGCATGCGACCCTGCCTATCCATTTTAGGGATCATCCTATGCCTTATAATTAGCAGCCAGCCTATGGTTAAAGGGTGCATAAAGCGGCATTTAAACTGTCCGCGACTGTCGATCGGCTACATGCAAGCCAATTGGATGTGGTTTAGCAGTCTGTTTAGATAGGCCAACCGCACTTTCATGAACACAGAATGATCATTAGTTCATGAACGTAATCTAGAAATCTATTTACTCTGAAAAATTAATCAAGAATTAGAGCTCTTAATAAGATATGTTTCATAATAGTCTTCCCATGTAAACAAGCTACCCCAAGAAGCAACAATCCAAAGAGAATATGGCAACTTGACATGGTTCAAGAATGTGGCATCAGACAAAGTGCATCCTGTCACCATTTCTCTACAATTTATATGCAGAAGTTATTTTTAGGAAGGCTAGACTTGATTAAATAGAAAAAAGAATGAAAATTGCAGGTCGTGTCATCAACAGTCTTAAATACGCAGACAACACAACATTATAAGAAATAAGTGTAGATGGAATGAAGGACAATGTGTCAAGCTGGAAAGCTCAAACATGGGGCTGCTACTCAACACAAAGAAGACAAAGATATTGACTACTGCCAGGTACAACATTTGAAATGGACAGCAATGAATTGGAAGTTTTAAAGAACTTCAACCTACTCCTATCGATAATCACTTAAGATGCAGTGACAACACCAGAAGTCAATAGAAAAATAGCTGTGGGAAAATCAACAATAAAGTCATTGGACAAGTCTTCAAATCGAGGAGTGGATCACTAGTAATGAAGACACGGTTTGTATATATTTTGATCTTTTCTATGGTAAAATATGGTAAAATAAGGATGGAAAATTGGGATGATAAGAGACAAGAAAAAGGAAGAATCAACACCTTCAAAATATTTTGATGGAGAAAGATGTTACCAATACCATGTGTCATGGCAATAAATAGTTAATAATGTATATAAGTTTATTGAAGCCATTCAGAAACCCTCCAAAAGCATGGTTATATGAATTTTTGCACTTTCCTCTAGAATTCCTCTGTCTCAGATTTTATATAATGTTTTGAGTTAGATGTAGCAGTGTTCTTATCAGCATGTTCTGAATGTACTGTACGAATCCAAGGCTAAATTGGAATACTAACTCACAGAATATAATTGAATGTTTTTTCAGAATAAAATGTAGATTCAGCATAATATGATGCAATCACCTCTAGTAACACCCCTTTTAATATCCCTTTAAGGAATCATATAAAACCGTTAACCCTTCCCTTAATAAAGGTCTTTGTCATTAAGCTCTACTTTGACATGGGTGTCAGCGTGATTCTTTCGGTGGCATGCATACACTCAGACAAAGCATCAAATTTGGCGGCAGACAATTAAGAGGACAGCCCACCCGAAAGGTGAGGAGGACATCCATTACACATGGATGGCAAGAAGAACAAACAAATTCATTTTGGAACAAATCAAGCCAGATAAATCATGCAAATGCAAGGATTACCAAGCTATGACTTGCCTGCTTTAGACACATAATATGAAGAAAGCAATCATTGGAGAAGAACATAATGGTCATTAAGGAATGAGCCGAAGAGGAAGACCAGCAACTCAATGGCTTGATGCAATCAAAGTAATGTCAGAAAAGAGCCCTGATTGACCTATCTACACTTGCACAAGATTAGATTAACAGGATAAGGACACATATACCAGGAAATGGCCAAGGATAAGGACATATATACCATCAAGGGACCTAGCATTCAGACACATATACCATGATGGGAACATACATGCCAGAATGGGGGACATATATACTAGGATGGGGGACATACAGTGACAAGCAAAAGAGTAAGAATGTTTTGAACTTTTGATTTTTGAGCTCCATATCTCACCATCCACTACAGCTTTGAGGGTACTATTTTAACTGCCTGAACCTGTCACCTCCTAAAAGCAACTTAACTTATCAATACATGACCCTGCACCTTCCTATTACTGTTATAACTATCCCTCTCTCTGCTAAATGCTTGCTTTCAATGTTCTAAAAAAACGCTTTTATACTTACTCATTAAGATGATAATGAAGCGGGGGCTATATGCAATAGTCGCCCTGGATGTTTTGGTTTGCAGCCTCCATGATCTTTTATCACGCCCTGATGGGCGTGATATTGTAAAAAGAATCCTCTCTGCCCTAGCCTGTGGTTGTTTTTAGGAGGTGACAGGTTCACTTTAATAGACAATCTTCTATACTATCTCGTATATAAATTTGACTTGCAACTATTTAGCAAATCAGTTATGCAGATTCTTGTCATGACACTTCATTGTTACTGTTTTGCTCCTAAAAAAAATCTAAATTTTTATATTTATTGTTTTGTTAGTATTTTGTAAATCTCCTTTGGCTTTCAGCACTGCCTGAATTCTTCTGGGCCAGTTGTCGATCAGATTTAAGCATGTCTTGTCTGAAATCTGATGCCGGGTCTCTTTTACGTGGTCTTAAGGTTGGTGCATACTGGTCATCTCATTTGGATATGAATACAGCTTTTTCTTCTACTCTACTCACAAGTGTTAGATTGGGTTGAGGTCTGGGGACTGTGGGAGCCAATCCAGCACCTCTATTTCATTGTCATTGAACCATTTATTTGTCAATCTTGACATGTACTTCTGGTCGTTGTCCTGCTGGAATACTATGTCGTCCTTTTCATACTCATAGTACTTAAGTGTATGAAGTAACTCATCTTGTAGGATACTCACCTGTAGCTGAGCATTGAGACCATCATTAATCCTGGTCAAGTATCCAACTCCTTTGGCTGTGAAACAACCCCATATCACCAGGCTTCCTCCACTGAACTTGACATTTCCTTCAATTTATCGATCTGTTAGTCCATTTTTCCTTTGTTTCTTCCAGACCCATTGGCACCCATCTGAGCCTAGTCTATTGACTTTCGTCTCATCGCTCCACATCACCAATCTTCTATTGGAATCTTCCGATCGGCGGGCGAATTAAATCACTCAGCTGATGCTGTCATGTGACACATCAGCTGATCGTGTTGCCACCCCCTTCCCGGTCAGCTGATCAAGGTCCTGCAGCCATTGGAGGTGGACGCTGTGCATCGTGATACAGTTGGCGGAGAGGTGAGCTTCTTTTTTTATTTTTAACACATTGCTTTATTTAATTTTACTTTATTATTATTATTATTATTATTATTATTATAATTATAAGGTATTTATATAGCGCTATTAGAATACATGGCGCTTTACATTTTCGAGGGTAGACAGAGACAAGTGGTCAGAGACGGCCACACACGAAGACAAACGACAACAAATCTACAGTTAATCATACGGGTACAATAGGGTCAGGGTTCCTGTCCGCGAGGGCTCACAGTCTAGAGGGGGTGGGGAGGGAGACAGTAGGAGGGGGAGAGGTGAGGTGGTGCAGTGGATAGGGTCTCAGTGTGTGTTGTAGGCTTGTAGGAAGAGGTGGGTCTTCAGGTTTTTCTTGAAGGTTCCCAGGGTCGGGGAGTGTCTGATGTGTTGG
This sequence comes from Allobates femoralis, assembly GCA_033576535.1. NCBI lineage: Eukaryota > Metazoa > Chordata > Amphibia > Anura > Aromobatidae > Allobates > Allobates femoralis. The sequence goes on from JARQOC010000006.1 coordinate 364,863,934, forward strand.
GGGAGGGAGTTCCAGAGTCTGGCAGAGGCATGAGAGAAGTCTTGTGTGCGGTTGTGGGAGGTGGAGATGCGGGGGGTTGAGAGAAGGAGTTCCTGAGAGGAGCGCAGGTTGCGTGAAGGGAGGTAGCGGGAGACTAGGTCGGAGATGTAGGGAGGGGACAGGTTGTATACGGCCTTGTATGTCAGGGTTAGGGTTTTGAAGCGAGATCGCTGGGGGAAGGGGAGCCAGTGGAGGGCTCGGCGGAGAGGGGAGGCAGGGGAGTAACGGGGAGATAGGTGGATGAGTCAGGCAGCAGAGTTGAGGATGACGCGGAGAGGTGCGAGGGAGTAGGCAGGGAGGTTGCAATAGTCCAGGCGGGAGATGATGAGGGCGTGGACAAGTGTCTTGGTCGTGTTGTGGTCAAGGAAGGAGCGGATACGGGCAATGTTTTTTAGTTGGAGTCGGCAGGCGGTGGCGAGGGCTTGGATGTGGGGCTTGAAGGAGAGGGAGGAGTCGAGGATTACCCCGAGGCACTTGGTGTGGGGGAGGGGTGAAAGTGTGCAGTCATTGACGGTGATTGATTGGTCAGGAAACGGGGCGGGGTTGTTCGAGGGAAAGACGATGAACTCGGTCTTGTCCATGTTGAGTTTTAGGAAGCGGGTAGAAAAGAAGGATGCGATGGCGGATAGGCAGGGGGGAATTTTGGATAAAAAGGAGGAAATATCAGGGCCAGACAGGTAGAGTTGGGTGTCGTCGGCATATAGGTGGTATTGGAGTCCATGTGACTCGATGAGGTTGCCTAGGCCGAGGGTGTAAATGGAGAAGAGTAGTGGTCCCAGGACTGAGCCTTGGGGGACATCTACAGAGAGGGGGTGGGGCGAGGAGGTGGTGTGGGCGTGGGTGACGCTGAATGTCCTGTCCGTTAGGTAGGAGGAGATCTAAGAGAGGGCAAGGTCAGTAATGCCAAGAGACTCAAGAATTTGGAGTAAGAGGGAGTGGTCAACAGTGTCGAAGGCAGCAGAGAGGTCTAGAAGGATGAGGACGGAATAGTGTCGTTTGCTCTTGGCGATCAGAAGGTCGTTAGTGACTTTGGTTAGGGCTGTTTCGGTGGAGTGGTGAGGTCGGAAGCCGGATTGAAGGCGATCAAAGAGAGCACAGGAAGAGAAGTGGGAGGACAGTTCGGAATAGACGTGTTGTTCAAGACGTTTTGAGGCAAACGGGAGGAGAGATATGGGGCGGTAGTTGGAGACTGTTGTAGGGTCAAGGGATGGTTTTTTTAGGATGGGTGTGATTAGGGCGTGTTTGAAGGGTGAGGGGAATGTGCCAGATTTGAGTGAGATGTTGAAGAGGTGTATTAGAGCAGGGATAAGGACTGAGGTGAGGTTAGGGATGAGGTGGGAGGGGAGTGGATCAAGGGCGCATGTGGTGAGGTGTGATCGTTAGTGATGGGCGAATCCTAAATTACTCGGAATCGCTTGACTCTAGCGAGTCCGAGCACAGGACTCGCTACTCGTTGCGAGTCTAGCGAGTCCAATGTTAATGAATGGGGAAGCGAGTAATAGCGAGTAGTGTGAGATTTACAAATCGCAGATGTGTCTCGGAAGCTTCAGCCTGAAGCAATCCTAGTTTTGTCATTTATTTGCATTGGACTCGTTTACTTTGCAACTGTAATCGCTGGCTGGGAAACTCGCACAGATAAGAGTCCTGTCTTCTTTGTGTGCTGGCTCCAGGGTCCTAGAGCCTGCCTGCTGCCTGATGTAGCAGAGCTGAGATTGTTCTCAGTCTGCTCATTCCCTGTGTACAGACATGAATGTCTGTGGACAGAGATGATGTAGCAGAGCTGAGATTGTTCTCAGTCTGCTCATTCCCTGTACATATACATCTATATCTATGCACAGGGATGAGCAGAGAGGACATCGCGTTTTGGACTGCGTCGGATGGAAGAGGATTTTTTTAATTAAAGATGGAGTCTCTAATGGCTTTTTTTTTTTATTTCTAATAAAAAATTTTCTTTGTGTTGTGTTTTTTTTAAAACAATTTAATAGAAATTCATGGCGGTCATGTCTAATATTGGCGTGACCGCCATATATTTCGGGCTTAGGGCCAGCTGATAATACAAAGCTGGCCCTAACCTCTATTACCCAGCGTGCCACCGCCACCAGGGCCGCTGGAAGAGCGGGGTTCAGCGCCAGAGGATGGCGCTTCAATGAACGCGCCATCTTCTGGGGCGGCTGCGGGCTGCAATTTGCAGCGGGGGGTGCCCAGAAAGCTTGGGCATCCCTGCGCTGCGCATTCCAGCCCCCAGCTGCTTAGCTGTACCTGGCTAGACATAGAAATTGCGCGGAGCCCACGCATTTTTTTGACTCCGACTCCGAGACGACTCCGAGACGACTCCGACTCCGACTCCGACTCGACTCCGAGACGACTCCGACTTCGAGACGACTCCGACTCCGACTCGACTCCGACTCCGAGACGACTCCGACTCCGAGACGACTCCGACTCCGACTCGACTCCGAGACGACTCCGACTCCGAGACGACTCCGAGGCGACTCCGACTCTGAGGCGACTCCGACTCTGAGACTCCGACTCTGAGGAGACTCTGACTCCGAGACGACTCCGACTCCGAGGCGACTCCGACTCCGAGGCGACTCCGACTCTGAGGCGACTCTGACTCTGAGGCGACTCCAACTCTGAGACTCCGACTCTGAGACTCTGACTCTGACTCTGAGACTCTGACTCTGAGACTCTGACTCTGAAATTCATTAAATAATAAAAAAAATGCGTGGGGCTCCGCGCAATTTCTATGTCTAGCCAGGTACAGCTAAGCAGCTGGGGGCTGGAATCCACAGCGCAGGGATACCCAAGCTTTCTGGGCACCCCCCGCTGCAAATTGCAGCCCGCAGCCGCCCCAGAAGATGGCGCGTTCATTGAAGCGCCATCCTCTGGCGCTGAACCCCGCTCTTCCAGCGGCCCTGGTGGCAGTGGCACGCTGGGTAATAAAGGGGTTAATACCAGCTTTGTTATACAAGCTGGTATTAAGCCCGAGATTCTTAATGTCAGGCCACGTTTGACCCAGCCACTAAGAATCTCCAATAAAGGGTTAAAAAAACACAACACAGAGAAAATTTTTTATTTGAAATAAAAAAAAAAGCCATTAGGGACTCCATCTTTAATTAAAAAAATCCTCTTCCGTCCGACGTAGTCCAAAACGCGATGTCCTCTCTGCTACATCCCCTGTGCATAAATATAGATGTCTATGCACAGGGAATGAGCAGACTGAGAACAATCTCAGCACTGCTACATCATGTCTGTGAGCAGGCAGGTTCTAGGACCCTGGAGCTGCACAGAGAAGACAGCTGGACTCGGCTCGCAATGTAACAGCAGTTATCTGCGAGTTTCCCTGCTATCACTGGCACAGTAGCCGAGTCTAATGCAAACAATGGCAATCCTAGTGTTGTCAGCGTTTCTGACAAAACTAGGATTGATATTGATTTGCATTGGACTCGTGCGAGTAATCACTGGGAAACTCGCAGAGTACCGAGTCCTGCGAGTCCCTTACTACTCGCCGAGTAACGAGTCCTAGCGAGTAGATTCGCCCATCCCTAGTGATCGTGCTAGGAGGGAGGAGAGGTGGTCCTCTGTCATGGGGGTGAAACTGCATTTGGGTGAGGGGGGGTGGGCTGGAGGTGGGATAGGGCGGGAGGAGTGAGGGTCGAAGCTTTGTCTGAGTTTGTCAATTTTGTCTTTGAAGAAGGTGGCGAAGTCGTTGGCGGAGATGAGGGGTGAGGGAGGAGGTGCAGTGTATGTAGCAGTGTATGTAGATACACAGTGTATGTAGATACACTGCTAAAGTAAAACTACACTGTACAGAGCAGTTTTAGTGTACTGAGCATGCTCAGTACACTAACACCGGATCCGGGAAACGATCCTGCTTTTTCCCAGATCTGAGCTCTATAGACCCCCATGTTATTTGAATCAGACAGCGTCGGATCTGATGCTGTCTGATTCTGTCCAATTGTATCCGCTGCTCCCAAAATTGGAGTAGTCTTTGATTTTGGGGACGTGAAAAAAGCGGACACAATCGGATCCCTGCAAACATGGATGGCCATTAAAAACCAATCTGTGCCCATAGGGATACATGGAGGCCAAATCGGATCTGTGGCTATCCGTTTTACAACGGATAGCCACGGATCCCATAAAATCAAGATGTGAAGGGGGCCTTAGAATGCTACAACGACCCAGACATACATCCAACATGCGGGGAGAGTGAAGGGTAGCATGTCCAAATTTTACATCAGGGCCCATTGGACTCTAGTTACACTACTAGCAGCACATCATCCTATGGAAACAGAACTTGTGCTGCTGGGAACAATGGCAATTTATGCGCACTGAATGATCTCTTTCAAAGATCTAGCAATGTGTTGTTATTATTATGGTTTCCCTGATGAAGAGGTCCAATCGACCTAGAAGCTCGTTAGGAATATACTACAATCCATTTGTATTCATCTGAATCCACCAGCAGTGCAGCTCACCTGCATTTCTCCATTTTTTGGAATGATCTAGAAAAGGCTTTTTATAGCAGATACCTGTGTAATAGACAGTGTGCCATGTAAAATAAGCCCCAGAAGAATTACCATAACTCTACAGTTGGTTTCCAGTCTCTATTTTAGACTATTACCATGGAGTAAATATCCCATCCTCTTATTTATTAGATTCCCCTTCCCCCTCTAATTTTACAATAGATAATTCATCCCGCTAGATAAGCACTTTATTTCCCGATGCTGCATCTATAAGCGGATTGTGTGTAATCTGTGTATCCGCCTCGCTGCTCAGTCACAACATCTGTACACAAGCAAAGTGATCAGCGGGGACCTTTTTACCAAGCGATATCGCTGGCTGTCAGCTTAAAACCTTACCTATCATTAATGATATATAGTATAAATTCCTTTTTATTACCCCTCCCCCTCTACCAGCACCTATAATGTCCAGACAACAGCTGTGCATGAACCAGAATGTATATGAAGATGGTAGCAGAAAATCAATATACCAGCTTACATACAGCTTATATGTGCAGACCTATGCGTATACAGCCTACTAAATGTCTCCTTTCACTGCATGCTTTTTTATGGGCTAATCTGAGTGGTCACTGCCATTTTGGTAGTAGTCAGAGCCCCCGTCAGCAGAATGCAGGAGTCTGGCTGCCTTCACATTAGTGTTTGCCGCCGCAGTGTATGATGCGCATACGTATCCGCAAGGCAATATGCATGCATACGCAGTCAAACGCACGTTTTTTTTATATGCAAGTGCATCCAAAATCCTATTAAAAACGCAGCGTTTCCTTGCGTATGCATGCGTTTATGCATCCGCATGCGTTTATTCTCCGCATACGTACGACAAAATTTTAGGAAGTATCCGCCTTCCTGCTTCATAGGAACTCCCATTTAGGAGTGACTAAAGGCAAATGCATAATACACCCAGCCTACTAGCACACTTCCTCCCTGACAGGGGAGAGGCATGGGTGGAGAGTGGGCGTCTACCTTTAAACCCTTTCTGGTCATGCGCACTATGCTGTCCGCATGCGTCCCAAAACAAGTCATACGCAATGTGTTGCTTAGCCTTGCGTATCCATAGACAGCAATGCTAATAATATCCGCAGGTGTCCGCATGCGGATGGTTGCGGATTTTTCATACTCCAAAAAATGCAACATGTTGCATCCAGAGGCGGAGGATTTTCAAGAAACTCGTACGCATACGCGGCCATACGCAGCAATACGCACCAAACGCAGCAACTTGCGGATGATAGCGGACTTCCATGTTAAATATAGGTGCGCAATCCGCATGCGGATTGTGTAATTATTATCTGCAACGAACGCTGCGGCGGTAAACGCTAATGTGAAGGCAGCCTCTGTGCTACGAGCAAGGACATGCCAGATACAGAGTGCATGGTATTGCAGCGCAGTCCTATCATGGTATAGTTTTCCACAGAAATAGCAAAACCTCCTTGGATCCGGTTTTCAGTATACATTTCTAGTGCAAAATCCATCAAATTATATAGGAAGTTCAAATACATAACACAAAACTCTTCTGACCATGCCTATTATCTTCTGTAAGGTCTCACTTAGACATCCTTGTTGCACGCACATGTTTTATCAATTTTTTTTTCACAGATGCAATATGCATCCGTTATAGTCTATGGTGCTATTCACATGTCCGTGATTTCTTACAGACTGTGTGTCCATGCAAAACTCACAAAGATGTTCATTTTTATCTGATGCTACAGAGGAAAAGTGCTAATATAAGTCTAGGGTCAATGAAGTCCACAGATGATATCTGTGATGTATGTATTTTACATTACAAAGCATAGGAGAAGCTTTGTAATTATTTATTTACCCATCTGTGAAAGACACTGATGACACACTAATAGTAAAATCAGACTCACGGACCGTACACTGATCCAAAACACTGACATGGGGATAATGTTTTCATGTACATGTGACTCACCGTGGCCGGGACTCCGGTTTAGACAGGCGATGCTTCCTTCCTCCTTGTCACGGGTGGACCGCGCCTGCCGGTAGTGGGCCCGGTGTAGTGCAGATCAAAAGTGTTGAAGACGTCTTGGTGGAACAGATTAAAGGGGTTTTTAATTTATTCGTGACGCCACCTATGAGTAGTTTCGGTAAGGACTACCGACGCTGCGGGACCCCCGGGGGATGGATAGCAGCAAGATGGAATGCTCCCCACAGGCTGAGCGGTGATCCCCGGAGGCTGGAGCTGCTTAGGATGTTGTGCGGTAGCTGCGGTTACCTTGTAGTGCGGACGGACAGTTCATAAGGAAGCACGGACACAGAAAGTCTCTGCAACGGGTCTTTACTGTAACCAGCAGGCAGTACATGGTATACAGTTTACGGGTAGTGGACCGGGTGGACTCAGCAGTGATGGTGCCCCTTAGAAATCCGCAGTGTTCCTCCATTCTAACTAAGTGGTTGCCAGTGTCGCCCAGGAATACCAGGTCGGGTACGGGGAGGCTGCTTCAATGCCCTATCCATGATGTACGTTCTGGATGTTTTGGGGAGCCTTGGATCCCTCAGTGGGTACACCGCTGGTTAGACGACTGGAAGTTGGCTGGTGGTGGGGTGCTCCTGTGAAGCTGCTCCTCCACGCTTCTGGTTCGCGTAGCAGAGGTGAACTGCTGCCAGCTTCGGTACCAGTGAACCGGCTGTGAAGTTGTGGGCACGGGAGTCTTTTGGGAACCCGTGGTAATAATGCCCAATCCCGGTTGTTAAGGCCTCAGGTGCTGACACCCGACCGGTGACGGCCCGGGGGCTGCACGGGGTGCGGAGCCCCCGCTCCTCTCCAAGTTCTAGACTGCTCAGGTCAAGTTCTAGATCCCTTCTCCTACTGACTAGACTAAGGGTCTGTTCTTCTACACTTCCCTAACACTCCACCCACCAGGACCTAGGATTGGCCCTCTGTTCTAGGTGATGCATGCAGGGTTGGATTTCTAAATTAACCAGATCACTGCTGTGTCAGAGGATATTGCGGCTGCATTTATGGCTGCAATACCCTCTTGTGACGCACTCGTTGCGGGGCGCCACACTCCCCTTGGTTGAATACGCTTGTCCCCAAGCGTCACACTACCCACATTACAGAGGTTTTTATATTTTATAACTGGTAATACACTTTTATTAATGACAGGTCATTATATGGCATAAAAGTGAGGTAGACAAAATAAACAGGTAAAACACTTGGTGCGGACCCGGCGGGCGGTTGGCTGTTCTTAGATAAAAGTTCAGGCTGTAGCCGCGAGATCACACAGTCAGTGATTAACAGGACAGAGTTATTGAATGAGTTCAAGTCTTAAAGTCACTGGCACAGAGAACGATGGCGCACCCAGATAGCGAACCACCCATCTGGACAAGCATAGCGTTCGTAGGTGATTACATCGCCCCGGTATAGGTCGCGATCGGGATGTCCTCTTGGCAAGATTGACTCAACGTCCCGGCGCCCCACAAACACCTCCTCATTCAAACCCACCTCCCAAGCGAACCCCCACCCGGTATGTAAATTAAAGGTGGAAATTCTACCTTCACGGCGGAGTTCATCAGGCAGCGGCGGTTGGCGGCGAGCCTCGGCACGGGCCTGCATGTTGGCGCGTTCACGGGCTTGCCACTCCTCTCGTCGTCTCTGGCGTACATCTCCGTCGTTACGGCTCGGGGTGTAGAGATGAGTAACGGAGCTGGTGGTTTGGCGGGAAGCTTGAACTTGGCGGGCTGTCTGGACCGGCACCCGGTGGAACGGCACAGGGGAAGGTGTCAGCGTTGCACCCGACCAGTGTACCCGAGCTGTATGCCCGGTAGGAAGTTCCTCAGAGTCTCCCCAAGCGAACCCGGTGTCGAGATCCTCAGCGACGCTGCGGGTCTCGTCGTCATCCTCCTCGACCTCTCCTTCGATGACCACATCAGGCTGCTCGATGGCTGGAGATGTTGAAGCTGGTTCCTCTGTACAACAGGGCGGTGGTGCTGCGGAGCCTTCCACAGAGACGTCCTGCAGGGCTTCCAGGCTGCCTGCCTCTTCATTTGTAGCTGTTGGTTTACGGGTAGTGGACCGGGTGGACTCAGCAGTGATGGTGCCCCTTAGAAATCCGCAGTGTTCCTCCATTCTAACTAAGTGGTTGCCAGTGTCGCCCAGGAATACCAGGTCGGGTACGGGGAGGCTGCTTCAATGCCCTATCCATGATGTACGTTCTGGATGTTTTGGGGAGCCTTGGATCCCTCAGTGGGTACACCGCTGGTTAGACGACTGGAAGTTGGCTGGTGGTGGGGTGCTCCTGTGAAGCTGCTCCTCCACGCTTCTGGTTCGCGTAGCAGAGGTGAACTGCTGCCAGCTTCGGTACCAGTGAACCGGCTGTGAAGTTGTGGGCACGGGAGTCTTTTGGGAACCCGTGGTAATAATGCCCAATCCCGGTTGTTAAGGCCTCAGGTGCTGACACCCGACCGGTGACGGCCCGGGGGCTGCACGGGGTGCGGAGCCCCCGCTCCTCTCCAAGTTCTAGACTGCTCAGGTCAAGTTCTAGATCCCTTCTCCTACTGACTAGACTAAGGGTTTGTTCTCCTACACTTCCCTAACACTCCACCCACCAGGACCTAGGATTGGCCCTCTGTTCTAGGTGATGCATGCAGGGTTGGATTTCTAAATTAACCAGATCACTGCTGTGTCAGAGGATATTGCGGCTGCATTTATGGCTGCAATACCCTCTTGTGATGCACTCGTTGCGGGGCGCCACACATGTTTACGCAATGACATATGAATGTGGCCTTAGATCAGGGGTCCCCAACCTGTAGCTTGGGAGCAACATGTGGCTCGTGGGCTCATGATGTGTGGCTCACAGCTGTATTCCAACTCAGAAAATTATCACCAGATCTACCAAACGGCTATGAACAGCAGGTGTCCAGATGGCGACTTTTGTGAGTAGCTCCACACACAAGAGCAGACCTAGATAGAGGTAAGGTAGGAAGCTCTGGATCTTGATATACTGCTTCGGTGTGATTTCTGTGGAAAAGGTTTGGCTGTCATTATACCGGTAATGGGGACTCTGGGTGTCACCATTCTGAGGGGGCAGGAGTTGGATGTGGGTCGAGACCCTATTGTCGAGCTCACTGGGACGGGGGTACTCGGTACCGGACCAGGTCTACTACTGGGGAAGTCACGGGTGGTCCTGGTCTGGACCATGTCCTGGGCCTGGCAATAATAAGGGGAATATTTACAGGGGATGTCAGTCGTGACGCCACCCACGGCTTGTGGTCAATATCGGGGACCACCGCTGCTGCAGAACCTCCAGGGATGATGTTATAGCAGCTTAGGATGGAATAGTTCTCCGCGGGTAGAACTGGTACCCCGGGGCAGTGATGATAAAGTCTATGATATAGTGTATGGTGCAGGCTTGTGCTGGGTGCAGTGCACTTACTGTCCTGATGCTGCAGAAATCCTCTTTCAGGGTTCAGAGCTGACAGGCTGTGGCTCTTCAGGTTGTAATCCTCTGCAGACCTGTTTGGAGGGAATCATGTGCAGGCAGAATCATGCGAGGGAGTCAGAGTCAGGGTTCACCGTGTTTACTTCTCAACTTTCTCAGTTACAGTTCAGTCACAGTTCACAAGTCATTACACAGGCACAACTCTTCCTTCCGGGTTCCTTTACTCCCTGCAGCCAGGTTGTTCCTTCTATGACCCCTCACTCGTTCTCTGTCCCTTTCAGGCTTTTGACTCTCTCCTTCTCACTTGGTGTGTGTGACTCCGGACAGTATGGCGGTGGCTCGGACCCCTGTGGGTCCTCCGGGTTGCCACTGAGCTGCCGGTCCTTTGGGGTAGGAACCCTAACTTGTAGCTGGAGTCCCCCGTCGGTTATCTGGGGATACCGGGTGGATCAACGGTCCCCTTCAGAGCCGACACTCTGCTGCTAGCCTAGCCTCTAATAGTCCTCCTGGGTGAGGCTCTACCAGGCTCCTTCTAACCGTGTCTTTAAGTTCAATAGGAGGGCTACTCCGCCTGCAGTCTGCCATCTCAGCCGTGTTTCTAGGACCCAGTGCTACTGGTCCTCTCGTCCCTCACACTCCTGGGGTGCTGGCTCCGGATGGGCTTTCTCTCTGTGGCTCACACTGGCTCTCCAGATTCTGCGCTCCTTCCACCCCACTCTTCCAGGACATGTGCTTCTGTCTTTGCATCTCAGCCTACACCGGCCTACTGACTCCTTTTTCCTCCCCTTCTCTATATCTACCCTCTGTCACCTGACCTACTTGTCGGCCCACCCACTGTCTCTAAACCCACCACCCCTTGCCTGCCTAGAGTTCCAGGCTCCGGTTTGGGTGCTGCTGCTCTCTAGTGGCTGTGCTGGCTATCTGTGAGGGTGTTGGGGTGCAACTGTCTTTCCTACCTCCCTGGCTGCAGTTCCCTTTGTGGCCTCCTGATCGCAGGGGCGCCACACTATCTTATTGCTGGATGTGGCTCGCGAACCTCTCTCTGAGCTGAATGTGGCTCGTGACCCTCTTTCAGAGCTGAATGTGACTCTCAAGGTCAGGAGGGTTGGGACCTCTGCCTTAGTTGAATTTTGACTAGACTGGCCAAGCATTTAATGGGTTTCAAGGTATCCCATCTGTCCCTCAACATCAGACGCCTGGTGAAGGAAAGATTGGACATGTTGGATTTCAACATGTCCAATCCATTGTTCTCTTGATAAATAAACCATCACCAAAGGGGTCTGGTGATGATTATTCAAAATGTCATGCCCCCCAGGGCCGTGGGATACTCGGAACTGGGCTAAAGTACTGCTGGGGAGTCATGGGTGTCGAGACCAGGCTCCGTGACCCTGGCAGTGTCAATAAAAGTTCAGGGGAGTTATGGATTTGGGGATTAATGTTGTGAGGCCACCTACGGTACTCGGCCGGGGATGGCCAATGCTGCAGTTCAGACCTCCGGGGCAAATGACGACGCAGCCAGGTGTTGTCGCTCCCCGTAGGTAGAGCGGTACCCCAGGGCAGGTGTAAAAGTTAATGTGTAGATGGTGATAAAGTTGCAGTGCAGGGCATAGAATGCCGGAAGGATTCAAGGACACAGATGCTGCAATTTCACTCGTTTACTCACTATTCTCAGGTGGTACCATCCAACCGGGTGCTGTGTCCTACAAGCCAGAGGTCCTGCCACTCCCAGGTAGATTGGAAAACACTTAGCCGGAACTCCGTTCTGTGTACCTTTTCCGGGTCGTCTCTCGTGCTGGCTCTCTCTCTCCTGCTCTGCATCTCATGCTCAGTGTCCTGCGCCAGTGGCCACAGACTCTACCGGGCAACGTTCTCACTGTCTCCTTTGGTCCTATCCAGTCACCTTTGCAGCGAATGACGTGATTTTGGCTGCTGCTCATGGAGATGCAGCAGCCTCTGGTTGGCTAGCTGAGGCCTCAAGTTCCCTCTACTAGTCTGAGCCTGGTGACCCTCTACGGCCCTGGTCCCTCCACTTGCCTGCAACTAGCAATGGATGCGAGCCCCATGGGTGGATTTATCATTTTCAAAGCCTCTGGGACCCCTTCCTTCTATGCAGCTCCTGCCTGGCTCCTTCCCTGGGATGAGCTCCTTCAGCTCCAGTCCCCTGGTCTCAGTGCTTCTCAGCTCCCACACTGGAGCTCAACTCTACTCCTCATTATTACTACTCCTCCCACTAACTGCCCACTTCCTGGTGTCCCCTTTTTTCTAACTCTTCCTGTCACTTCCTCTAAGTGGCTCCCCTTTCTACTGTTCCACCCACCACCCTCTCCTAGTCCCTTCTCCAGCCAGGAATGGGGGTTTGATCAGTTCCCCCATCTTTCTGGCCTGGAGTGCCTAGTGGTGCATGCGGTGTGAATGGGTACCGGGTAGTGTCCCTTCCTTACCCGGGGTTGGGAGTAGCACACCTCTGGCTAAGATGCAGTTCCTCTATGGCAACTGGACCCACAGGGGCACCACACGTCACCCCATTTAAAGTGCACCCATGTTCCAGAGGGCGGATCATCGGATCATCGTACAGGCGTTCCTACTCACACTATAACATATAAAGGATAATAGATGGAGAGGAAGCGCACAATAGGGTCTTATCCGATATAATCAGTGAATTGTAAGTATGGTCGCACTCACCTGGTCGGGTTGTGTGTGACACAACCACTATTAAACCAGACAATTGGATCCTGTCGAACGCAGCAATCAGCCAGGAGAGTTGTATAAATCTTATGCGTTGATATAGGAATCCGGCTTGTAGATCGCGCTGTTCAAAAAATTGGCCAAGAAAATGACTCCAAGGACCTTGGATCTTTAAAACAAAGATCTTTATTCCTCCCAGACTCTACGCGTTTCGTGTACTCACTGTACACTTCCTCAGGAGTTTAAGGATACACAACCACCATGGATTAAGCATGCTAAATAAAGCCCTTAGCAGGAAATGAGGCCTGAAACCTCTTTTTTTTTTTTTTCCTTCCAAAATCTTAATCACAAATGTCCATCAACACATAAATGTACAAAACACATCTATATAAAAAAAATACACATCATTTGAACATATCTCCCTCTTTATATAGATGTGTTTTGTACATTTATGTGTTGATGGACATTTGTGATTAAGATTTTGAAGAAAAAAAAAAAAAAAGAGGTTTCAGGCTTCCTGAGGAAGTGTACAGTGAGTACATGAAACGCGTAGCGTCTGGGAGGAATAAAGATCTTTGTTTTAAAGATCCAAGGTCCTTGGAGTCATTTTCTTGGCCAATTTCTTGAACAGCGCGATCTACAAGCCGGATTCCTATATCAACGCATAAGATTTATAACATATAAAGGGCATTGCTGGCACTAGTGGTGAGTTCGCCTGATGAAGCTGACCCATTAAAACACACGATACATACGTGGGAATCATACTAGAAGTGTTTCCCTTTCCCTGGCATTATCAGCAGTTTATTTGGCACAATTTTGGTATGACATGTCCTGAATTGGTTGCTGTCCACTTTTATTCATGTATGTACTGGGATTTTATTACAGTTTGTACCTATTGTGATGTTACTATAACCTTCTATATACTGTAACACAGTGCTGTGATATTCAGCATGATAGAAGAGCAATATATAGCTGTTGGAAACATGCAGAATACCAATTTACTTATTGTGCTGCTGTGAATATATACACTGCGTGCAGAATTATTAGGCAAATGAGTATTTTGATCACATGATACTTTTTATACATGTTATCCTACTCCAAGCTGTATAGGCTTGAGAGCCAACTACCAATTAAGTAAATCAGGTGATGTGCATCTCTGTAATGAGGAGGGGTGTGGGCTAATTACATCAACACCCTATATAAGGTGTGCTTAATTATTAGGCAAATGCCTTTCCTTAGGCAAAATGGGTCAGAAGAGAGATTTGACGGGCTCTGAAAAGTCCATAATTGTGAGATGTCTTGTAGAGGGATGCAGCAGTCTTGAAATTGACAAACTTTTGAAACGTGATCACCGAACAATCAAGTGTTTCATGGCAAATAGCCAATAGGGTTGTGGCGCCCCGCAACGAGTGCGTCACAAGGGAGTATTGCAGCCGCAATATTCTCTGACAAAGCAGTGAAATAGTTAACTCTGAGATCCAACCCAACATGCAACACCTAGAACAGGGGACCAATCCTAGGTCCTGGTGGGTGGAGTGTTAGGGTAGTGTAATAGAACACACACAATAGTCTAGACAGAACAGGAGAGATTAGTCTAGAACTCGGAGAAGAAGGGTCTAAGACTAGAACTTGGAGAGGAGCGGGGGCTCCGCACTCCGTGCGGGCCCCTGGGCCGTCACCGGTCGGGTGTCAGCACCTGAGGCCTTAACTACCGGGATTGGGCATATCTACACGGGTTCCCAAAAGACTCCCGTGCCCACAACTCACAGCCGGTTCACTGGTACCGAAGCTGGTAGCAGTTCACCTCTGCCACGCGAACCAGAAGAGTGGAGGATCAGCTTTATAGGAGCACCCCACCACCAGCCAGTTTCCAGTCGTCTAACCAGCGGTGTACCCACTGAGGGATCCAAGGCTCCCCAAAACATCCAGAACGTACATCATGGATAGGGCATTGAAGCAGCCTCCCGTACCCGACCTGGTATTCCTGGGCGACGCTGGCAAGAAGGAACTAAGTAGGTAGAATGGAGGAACACTGCGGATCTCTGAGGAACACTATCACTGCTGAGTCCACCCGGTCTATTACTCAACCACTGTAAGCCATGTACTGCCTGCTGGTTACAGTAAAGACCCGTTGCAGAGACTATCTGTGTCCGTGCTTCCTTATGAACTATCCGTCCGCACACTAAGGTAACCGCAGCTGCCGCACAACATCTTGAGCAGCTCCAGCCTCCGGGGATCACCGCTCAGCCTGTGGGGAGCGTAACATCTTGCTGCTGCCCATCCCCCGGGGGTTCCGCAGCGTCGGTAGCCCTTACCGAATCTACTCATAGGTGGCGTCACGAATAAAACAAATTAAACCCCTTTTTAATCTGTTCCCGCAAGACGTCTTCAATTTTGATCTGCACTACACCGAGCCCCACTACCGGCAGGCGTGGTCCACCCGTGACAAGGAAGGAGAAGAATCGCCTGTATCAACCGGAGTCAGCCGGCCGCGGTGAGTCAGGGTCGCAAGAAGCGTGTTGGGCAAAAAAGGTGCAAAATAATTGCCCATTAATTGAGGAAAATAAAGCATGAAGCTGCCAAGATGCCATGTGCCACCAGTTTTGCCATATTTCAGAGCTGCAACATTACTGGAGTATCAAAAAGCACAAGGTGTGCTATACTCAGGGACATGGCCAAGGTAAGGCAGACTGAAAAACGACCACCTTTGAACAAGAATCATAAGATAAAATGTCAAGACTGAGCCAAGAAATATCTTAAGACTGATTTTTCAAAGGTTTTATGGACTGATGAAATGAGAGTGACTCTTGATGGGCCAGATGGATGGGCCAGAGGCTGGATCAGTAAAGGGCAGAGAGCTCCATGACTCACCGCGGCCGGCTGACTCCGGTTTAGACAGGCGATTCTTCTCCTTCCTTGTCACGGGTGGACCGCGCCTGCCGGTAGTGGGGCCCGGTGTAGTGCAGATCAAAAGTGAAGACGTCTTGCGGGAACAGATTAAAGGGGTTTTAATTTGTTTTCTTCGTGACGCCACCTATGAGTAGTTCGGTAAGGGCTACCGACGCTGCGGAACCCCCGGGGGATGGACAGCAGCAAGATGTTACGCTCCCCACAGGCTGAGCGGTGATCCCCGGGGGCTGGAGCTGCTCAAGATGTTGTGCGGCAGCTGCGGTTACCTTCTAGTTAATGACGGACAGTTCATAAGGAATCACGGACACAGACAGTCTCTATAACGGTCTTTACTGTAACCAGCAGGCAATACATGGTATACAGTGGTTGAGTAGTAGACCGGGTGGACTCAGCAGTGATGGTGTCCCTTAGAAATCCGTAGTGCTCCTCCATTCTAGCTAAGTGGTTACCAATGTCGCCCAGGAATACCAGATCGGGTACGGGGAGGCTGCTTCAATGCCCTATCCATGCTGTACGTTCTGGATGTTTTGGGGAGCCTTGGGTCCCTCAGTGGGTACACCGCTGGTTAGACGACTGGAAATTGGCTGTTGGTGGGGTGCTCCTGTAAAGCTAATCCTCCACTCTTCTGGTTCGCGTAGCAGAGGTGAACTGCTGCCAGCTTCGGTACCAGTGAACCGGCTGTGAGTTGTGGGCACGGGAGTCTTTTGGGAACCCGTGTAGAAATGCCCAATCCCGGTGGTTAAGGCCTCAGGTGCTGACACCCGACCGGTGACGGCCCAGGGGCCCGCACGGGGCGCGGAGCCCCGCTCCTCTCCAAGTTCTAGTCTGCTCTCTTCAGGCTCTAGACTTCTTCTTTCTAGACCATGTGTCTGTTCTTCTGCACTACCCTAGCACTCCGCCCACCAGGACCTAGGATTGGCCCTCTATTCTAGGTGATGTATGCTGGGTTGGATTTCTAAATTAACCAGGTCATTGCTGAGTCAGAGAATATTGCGGCTGCGCTTGTGGCTGCAATACCCTCCTGTGACGCACTCGTTGCGGGGCGCCACACTCCCCCTTGGTTGAATACGCTTGTCCCCAAGCGTCTCACTACTCACATTACAGAGGTTTTTTTATATTTTATAACAGGTAATACACTTTTATTAATGACAGGTCATATATGCATAAAAGTGAGGTAGATAAACAGGTTAACACATTGCGCGGACCCGGCGGGCGGTCGGCTGTCCTTAGAATAAAAGTTCAGGCTGTAGCCGCCAAGTCGCGGTGTTACGGTGCAAACAGGAAGAAGTCTCTTTAGTAGCAAAGTTCAAACAACTTAAGTCACTTATGGAGGGCAGTGTTCCGGACTCGTATAGCGAACCACCCGTCACAGCATATATGGCGCTCATAGGTTACAATGTCCCCTCTATACAAGTCTCGGCTTGGATGGCCTCGCGGTAGGTGCGATTCCACATCACGGCGCCCCGCAAACACTTCAGTACTCACACCCTCCTCCCTTACGAATCCCCACCCGGTGGACAAGTTAAATGTGCTTACCCACCCGGTTTTACGGAATTGTTCAGGCAATGGAGATTGGCGGCGAGCCTCGGCACGAGCCTGCATGTTGGCTTGCAGTCGAGTGTGCCACTCGTCTCTCCGGATACGACGTACCTCTTCGTCGGAGTGATGCGGCGTGTGGATAAAGTCACTACGGCGTGCTGGTTGTTGAACCGCTCGAGCTTGGTGGGCAGTCTGGAGTGGAGCCCGGTTCAACGGAACCGGAGAAGATGCTGTTGCGGCTGCACCCGACCAGTGCACCCGAGCTGATCGCCCGGCAGAAGAGTTCCTTGTGTCTCCCCAGGCGAACCCGGTGTAGAGATCCTCAGCTGGACTGTAGGTCTCCTCGTCATCCTCCTCGACCTCCTCGATGACTACGTCGGGCTGCTCGGCTGACGAAGACGATGGGATGGAATCCTCTGGATCGGTGGGTGGCTGTGCTGCAAAGTTCTCCTCGAGGTCGTTGTGCAGGACTTCCAGGCTGCCTGCCTCTTCTTCTGTAGCAGCGGGAAGTGGTGTTTCAATCCCGGTCACCAGGTAGGCCTCTGTATTTGCAGAGGAGGCCTCCGGTTCAAGGGAGAGAAACAGGCGACAGTCTCGGTAGTGGTGGAAACCAGTCGCGGGTTCCGCAGGTGGAACCAGGTAGAAGTCGGCTTCTTCATGGGAGCGTATTGGAAGCTCCGGCTCTGGAACGAGGTCGGCTGCGGTATCGTCCGCTGGAACGGGTCGAGCCGTGGTCCTCACGGGAATAACACAGTCTATGGGCTCCGGTGACGAAGCAGGACAGGTAGTGGGCGACGGTGAGGCTGTTGAGAAGCTGGCGACGTCGTCTGGGCTTGGAGAAGCTGTACCTGGTCGGCTCTGCTGCATCGCATGATGGAGTCTTCTGCCTAGGGTCGCGCTCCAGCTGCGAATCGTCCATTCCACAGTCTCAAGTAGTCGCACCCGGAGGTCTTGTAGAGCCTCTAGCCAGAAGTCGGGGCTGCCGTCTATAGTAGGGGCAGGATCCGGACCCGGTTGGCCTATGGCTGCTCTGGCCTCCGCCTCGACCTCCCGCATCAGGTCTTGGAGTCTCGTGCTGGCCATTCTCTTCTTGGAGGGAAACCACACCCGTTCAACCGGTAAGACGTTCTGGTAGAGCTGGTGAAGAAGGTCTTCTCTCTCTGTCGGTGTGTCTATCTATCCTCTGGGCTTTCATAGTCCAATCGTGGGAAAAGTCTTTGGGGTCCGCCCCCATGGTTGATTCGAGCAATCAGGGCGGACAAAGAGTTTGGCGCCTTTTGTCTTTGGCCCTCCCACGGTGAGGGGGGGTTGACTCACTCCTGGGCTTCACATGGCGGCTTCTTGTGGCGGGAACGCCATCTTGGGCGCCATCTTGACCCAATGGTGTAAAGGCGGGAAAGTTCTTTTAGGGACGAACAAAGTCCAATTGTAGACAATAAAGTCCAGTTTAAGCACAATATACCCGATGGGTAACGGGCCTGCTCGTATCCTGTTCGTGACGCCATTTTCTGACTCACCGCGGCCGGCTGACTCCAGTTTAGACAGGCGATTCTTCTCCTTCCTTGTCACGGGTGGACCGCGCCTGCCGGTAGTGGGGCCCGGTGTAGTGCAGATCAAAAGTGAAGACGTCTTGCGGGAACAGATTAAAGGGGTTTTAATTTGTTTTCTTCGTGACGCCACCTATGAGTAGTTCGGTAAGGGCTACCGACGCTGCGGAACCCCGGGGGATGGACAGCAGCAAGATGTTACGCTCCCCACAGGCTGAGCGGTGATCCCCGGGGGCTGGAGCTGCTCAAGATGTTGTGCGGCAGCTGCGGTTACCTTCTAGTTAATGACGGACAGTTCATAAGGAATCACGGACACAGACAGTCTCTATAACGGTCTTTACTGTAACCAGCAGGCAATACATGGTATACAGTGGTTGAGTAGTAGACCAGGTGGACTCAGCAGTGATGGTGTCCCTTAGAAATCCGTAGTGCTCCTCCATTCTAGCTAAGTGGTTACCAATGTCGCCCAGGAATACCAGATCGGATACGGGGAGGCTGCTTCAATGCCCTATCCATGCTGTACGTTCTGGATGTTTTGGGGAGCCTTGGGTCCCTCAGTGGGTACACCGCTGGTTAGACGACTGGAAATTGGCTGTTGGTGGGGTGCTCCTGTAAAGCTAATCCTCCACTCTTCTGGTTTGCGTAGCAGAGGTGAACTGCTGCCAGCTTCGGTACCAGTGAACCGGCTGTGAGTTGTGGGCACGGGAGTCTTTTGGGAACCCGTGTAGAAATGCCCAATCCCGGTGGTTAAGGCCTCAGGTGCTGACACCCGACCGGTGACGGCCCAGGGGCCCGCACGGGGCGCGGAGCCCCCGCTCCTCTCCAAGTTCTAGTCTGCTCTCTTCAGGCTCTAGACTTCTTCTTTCTAGACCATGTGTCTGTTCTTCTGCACTACCCTAGCACTCCGCCCACCAGGACCTAGGATTGGCCCTCTATTCTAGGTGATGTATGCTGGGTTGGATTTCTAAATTAACCAGGTCATTGCTGAGTCAGAGAATATTGCGGCTGCGCTTGTGGCTGCAATACCCTCCTGTGACGCACTCGTTGCGGGGCGCCACATCCACTCCGACTCAGACGCCAGCAAGGTGGAGGTGGGGTACTGGTATGAACTTGTGGGACCTTTTCAGGTTGAGGATGGAGTGAAGCTCAACTGTCAGACCTACTGCCAGTTTCTGGAAGACAACTTCTTCAAGCAGTGGTACAGGAACAAGTTGGTATCGTTCAAGAACAACATGATTTTCATGCAGGACAATGCTCCATCACATGCATCCAACTACTCCACAGCGTGGCTGGCCAGTAAAGGTCTAAAAGAAGAAAAAATAATGACATGGCCCGTATTGTTTTGTGTGTTTTTTTATTTTATTTTTTATATATATATATATATATATATATATATATATATATATTGTTTTACTTCACATTGCCTTGATTTTGTGTTTTTTTCCTTTTCTGTTCTCTTTTCATTCCCATCTCATACCTTTACCCCCCCCCCCCACACCGGGTGAGCTGACCTGCATCTGCTGAAAGGTTGAGCAGGTCCTGATTCGATCTTATGAAGGTATCTTAAGGATTTTCTTTGTTACTAGGGACCCTAAGATTTTGGGTTCCCTAGACTTCATGTTATTGACATATTTGAATGTTTTAATAATAATATGTTGCCCCCCACATGTTGTGGGCTGAAATTTATGTTTACTAGGGAGATCACCGTACATGGCCTCTAAGACTTTAAGCCTATGGATTTCTACGGAGTGTTATATTTTCAGACCTGTGGGAAGACTTCCACTATTCTTTTATTTTTTCCCCTTTTTTTTTTTTTACCTCTTATATTGAATTGAAAATGTAAACTGTGCAATTTAGTAATGTCACACTACTGTGTTATCTGTAATTTATGATTTGTTTAATAAAAAGATATTTAACAAAAAAAAATAAAATAATGACATGGCCCCCTTGTTCACCTGATCTGAATGTCATAGAGAACCTGTGGTCCCTCCTAAATTGTGAGATCTACAGGGAGGGAAAACAGTACACCTCTCGGAACAGTGTCTGGAGGCTGTGGTGGCTGCTGCACGCAATGTTGATCATAAACAGATCAAGCAACTGACAGAATCTATGGACGGAAGGCTGTTGAGTGTCATCATAAAGAAAGGTGGCTATATTGGTCACTAATTTTTTGGGCTTTGTTTTTGCATGTCAGAAATGTTTATTTCTAAATATTGTGCCGTTATATTAGTTTACCTGGTGAAAATAAACAAGTGAGATGGGAATATATTTGGTTTTTATTAAGTTGCCTAATAATTCTGCACAGTAAAGGCCACGTTACACACACAGATATCTGTTCAGATATTGGTCACAGATCTCTGGTTGCAGTGAAATCATGGACATATTGCTCCATTTTGTGGCTGTGTACAATGGAACAATGTGTCCATGATTTCACTGCAACCAGAGATCTGTGACCAACATATCTGTGTGTGTAACGTGGCCTTAATAAACCTGCATGAAAAGATATCCTCCTAAAATAGCCAAATCTAAAAAAAAAACACTCCAACTTCAAAAATATTAAGCTTTGATATTTATGAGTCTTTTGGGTTGATTGGGAACATAGTTGTTGATCAATAATAAAAATAATCCTCTAAAATACAACTTGCCTAATAATTCTGCACACAGTGTATGGCCCTTTTTGTATGCACTGCATCGTTTTGCAAATGCTCCATTTTTAATTAGGTGACACATTTTGCAATAAATGTATTCACTTTTAAACAGAAAAGAAAGTCCTTTTGTCTCTTTCCTGGTAATGCATGTATATGGTGTTTTGCTAAAGGCCATACTGGGCAGGGATATTTTACCCTCTGGCTTTAATACAATTGTATAACCACATGGAACTAATTTATCACACTCGCATAGCAGTGGCATGCCACACAGATCAAAAAACACATGTCACTCGTCCGATTCTTTTGGATGAGAAACAGACCGATTTTTTTAACACCAGTGTGTCCCTACTCAGTATCTAAAGGCTTCCTGCCAGGAACAGACAAAACTGATCTTGTCTGGGAATGCTTATTAGTGAGTTAGCTTTACACACACCAACTTCTGTGTCTGT
This sequence comes from Allobates femoralis, assembly GCA_033576535.1. Classification (NCBI taxonomy): domain Eukaryota; kingdom Metazoa; phylum Chordata; class Amphibia; order Anura; family Aromobatidae; genus Allobates; species Allobates femoralis. The sequence goes on from JARQOC010000006.1 coordinate 364,885,661, forward strand.
GGCGCCCCTGCGTCCAGGAGGCCACAAAAGGGAACTGCAGCCAGGCAGGTAGGACACTTGTTGCACACCAACACCCTCACAGCCCACACAACCTACGTGTCAGAGGAGGTAACATCCAGCCCTGAGATTAGAACTCTATGAGATTGAGGGGTGGTGGATCAGAGGAGTGGGTTGGGCACACCCGAAGTCAGGTGACTTGAGAGTATATAGTGAGGGGGAGGAGTGAAGGAAGTCAGTAAGAGTAAGGAGTAGGCCGGAGTGAGCCAAGATGCAAAGACCAGAAGCTGAGCTGCCAAGACAGAAGGACAATCACACGTCCTGTGAGTGCAAGGCCTAGGAGCGCAGAATCCGTACTGACCCAGTGTGAGCCAGAGGGGAGAGAAAGCCCGTCCGACGCTGATGCCACCAGGAGTGTGACAGAACAGAGAGGGACGGTGGAACCTGTGCCCTAGACAGCAGCTAGAGCCACTGACTGAAGGCAGAGAAGTCCCTCCTATGATACCGAGAGGAACAGAGAGAAGGAGCCTGGTAGAGCCTCGTGCTGAGGACTGCTGGAGGCTGGGCTGAGTAGAGTGTCAGCTCTAAAGGGGACCATAGTTTACCCGGATCCCCAAACAACACGACGGGGGACCACAGCTTCACGTTAGGGTCCCCAACCCAAAGGACAGGCAGCTCAGTGACAACCAGGAGGGCCCACCAGGGGTCCGAGTCACCGCCATACTGTCCAGCGCACCACACACCACCCGTACAGACGGAGACCGTAGACAGCCCGGAAAGGACACTACAGACTGTGTGAGGGGTCACAGAGAGTGAGGCCTGGCTGCAGAGTAAAGGGAACCCAGAGAGGGAGAATGTGCCCGGGTATTGAGAACTGTGCTTGAACTGTGTAACAACTGCAAATGACTTGTAAACTGCTTGAAGAATCAAGAGTAAAAGACACGGAAAACCCTGAATTGGCCTCTCTTGTCAGTCTCTATCTGCAGACCATTCCTCCCATACAGGTTGCAGCAGATTTCCACCTGCAGAGCTACAAGCCTGTCAGCACCAGCAAGGAAGAGAGATCCTGCAGCGTCTGCAAAGTAAGTGTCCTGGACAATTCCACAACCCTTAACTCTTACTGCCCCGGGGGATACAGTTCTTCCCACTGGAACTATAACATCTCCGCTGCCACTCCATCACCCCGGAGGTTCTGCAGCAGCGGCGGCCCCCATCACTGGCCGCATCAAGTGGGTGGCGTCACGAGTGATATTTCCCCTGTAAATATTCCCCTTTATTTGCTGAGCCAGGGACACGGTCAGGACCAAGCCACCCGTGACTTCCCCGTGACCATCCAGTCCGGTACCGAGTACCCCGTCCCGTGGGGCCCGACATGTCCAACTTCTGAACAGATCTCTGGTTGCAGTGAAATAGTGGACACATTGTTACATTTGTACACAGCCACAAAATGGAGCAATGTGTCCATGATTTCACTGCAACCAGAGATCTGTTCAGAAGTTGGTCACAGATAACTGTGTGTGTAAAGCGGCCCTTAGGTGGGACGTTGGCTTATCAAAATACTATAATCTCTAGTTATAATTGTCATCCCTGTGTTCCACGAAATGAACAAAATTCATCGCCCCATGGCTGAAATCCTCTCCTGGAACATAATTTCCCACCTCTAAGGGCTTATTCACACATCAGCTTTTCACATATGAGGGCTATCTATGTTTTTTACAGATAGTACTTGTAAGGCCAGAGACACACAGAGCGATGATACTCATATGACTCACCCAGCCATCGCTTTTCTGAACGGAAGCATGTCAGCTGAATGGAAACACAAGCAGCTGACACGCTCCCATCCAGAGAGACGGTGGCCATTCCGGGTGAGTCATGCGAGTATCTCGCATGCATCTCGCTCAGGTTGTCTTCGACCTATCTATTACAGTCTATGTTGCTGTTCACGCGCGTCTGTGATTTTGTTTTTGCAGATCAAGTGGTCCAGCAAAATCTCGGAGACATGTCTGATATTGTAATGAAAGTCTATGAATCTGTGAATAAAACCATGTGCTGTCAGTTTATCATTCACTAATACATAGGCTGGTTTCACACATCCGTGTCACCACGGACATGTGGATCAAGGTCGTTTGGGGGCGGGGCGTGCACACATGTGTCACGGACGTATGACACATGTGTGCAGTCCGTGTGCTGTCCGTGTGTTATCCGTGGGGCCGTGGATAGCACACGGACAGTCTGTCACCCGCATACTGACCTCCCATCAGCGCCGCTGCTCCTCTCTCTTCCAGGCCGCTCTAGGGCTCAGGGAAGTGAATATTCATGAGCCCTAATGAGCGGCACCGGAAGTGAGAGGACCAGACACCGCTGGAGGAAGGGGAGTATAAAATTGTTTATTTTCAGGCTTTTTTGGTTTGTCCATGGTCCGTACACACGGATGTCACAGTGTGAACATCCGTGTGCAGGACATTTGGACAAAAATGCGGTCCGTGGCTCCGCAAAAAAACGGACTTGTTGCCTTGTGGAGCACACGGACATGCATGTGCTCCACACGGAGACACGGTCCATGCGGAGACACGGATGAGTGAATTAGCCCATAGGGGAACATGTGTCCCCGTATGTCCGTGCCTTCGGCCTTCAAACCAGTTGTGGGTCACACAACTGGGCTAGGTGAGTGAACCTTGTTTTACCACCCACACTTTGAGTGTCTTTAATGATAGGGCACTATTGCGCCTCTTGTTCCCCCACCTCTTGTCTATGTCCGGCATGTGTCGGCACGTACTGCTTACATGTCGGAGGCACGGACATGTGAATGAGGCCATAGGAGAAGGTGTAGAATCTTTTTTTCTCATTAGAGAAAAACAGATGGAACGCTGAGTAAATTAATTTATGAAACTCAACCCATTTCTCCAGTACAATAAAATCGCTGACGTGTGCATGAGGCCTAAGGCTTACAACGTTAAGTTGCTGACCAAGTGTCACAGTTATGCAGCCATTTTCCCTCTGAGTAAACTATCAGAGAAGAATATTGGATAAAATTGATTGTTGCCTGCTACGGTCATGTGAAAAACTGATTCACTGGGTGAAAGGTGTCGGGAATACCACATACTACAATACAAATGATGAGTCCGTTTGTTAACATGGAATGCACTTTTACTTTGACAATGCCGATGAGCTGATTTATGCCTTGTTTCATAGTTGCTAATATAATATCTGAAAGTAACTTCCTGTACTGTAAATCAACTTAGAGGGAACATTTCAGGACTCCAAACCATTGTGAGTTTCATCTATTTCAGTATATGTAATTTATGATTTTTGTAATTGTGCTATCCTGGAAATCAGCTCCACGTACACTATAAGCTTGTTGTTGCCATTTGGACAAGGAAAGCTGCAGTGTATAGTATGGGGGAGGGAAAAACACCATTTGGAGTCACTATTGAGACAGGGAGTGCATGTCACTGCAATCAAGACTTGCAATAAAAAGATTGGGCAATACGATGCTTCAACTTGTGCCATATCAATGAAATTGGGCAAAATTTGGAGAATGTTTCCGTACAAGTCAAACTGCTTTAAAAAGCATTGTCACACAAAACAATAAAATATATCATTTAAACTTATATTGAATTGCCACAATGGCTAATATAAATGCATTCACAGAGGGGACTACCTAATATCCCTTATCCATATACCTTGATAGGGTGTATGGGCACAGGTCTTCATCACACAAAGTTTGCATTTGTAGTAGAGAGTGCCAATCCATTATTTTTTTGCATTTGGCAAAGCAAATTCTGATGTTATTTGTCACTAGCTCTCCAACAAGACTTAGGAATCATGATTGTTTCCAGAAACTGCAGCAGGTGAAAAGAAGAGAACAACCATTAGATCACAGAATGTGAAGGAAATTAAGCAGGAGAGCTCTAGTAATAACAACTTCACACAATGGAGCATCAGCCGGCACATGTTCAAAGAAAAACATCTTCGCTAACTAATGCATACTTCCAGAACATGGACATAGCTTCACAGAGAGGTACGTGCCCTCTATGTGTAACAAAGGAAGAGACATATCAGGTCATATGGTAGCTCAAATGTTACATTTTACCATAATGGTTAAGTATATGTTTAATATTGTTTATGGTAGACCATAAAGTGTTGTACAAGTGTGATGTGGCCAAGGCGGTGAGGGCCCAGCGCCGCAGCAGTAGTCGTGGTTGTGGGGATCAGTGTCCTCGCCCTAGCACATCAAAGACACAGGGTGTTAAGAGTCACTTTTTTCTGCTGCTTCAGTACTTCTTGGCCACAGGCACATCTCCATTGTGTGGTTACTTACGTATGGCTACAAAGAAGCAGTACACCACAGTTTAAAATTTGCATTTTACTAGCAACAAAGTCCACAATACACAGGCTATGGCACGTGCTTATACATTTTCTCTATGGTCTCATCCACATCCTTATGTTCCTCCCCTCTTTGTATATGGTCGTCCCCAGCCATATGGAACCTGTAAGACACTAGACACCAGACATAAAAGCCACAATATTAATAACAACTTGCTACCCCTACCCGACCTAACCATCACTGTCAATGACTGCACATGCTCACCTGTCCCCCATGCCAAGTGCCTCGGTGTAATCCTCAACTCTGCCCTCTCCTTCAAGCCACACATCCAGGCCCTCGCCACCTCCTGCCAACTCCAGCTTAAAAACATCTAAAGGATTTGCTCCTTCCTTGACCATGACACTGCCAAAACGCTTGTCCACGCCCTCATTATCTCCAGCCTCGACTACTGCAACCTCCTGTTCACCGGCCTCCCCGCTTCATCCCTTGCACCCCTCCGAACCATCCTCAATTCCGCTGCCCGACTCATCCACCTGTCGCCCCGTTGCTCCCCCGTCTTCCCCCTCTGCCACACCCTCCACTGGCTCCCTACTTCCCAGAGATCTCAGTTCAGAACCCTAACCCCGACATACAAGGCCATCCCCAACCTGTCCCCTTCATACATCTCCGACTTGGTCTCCCAATACCACCCCTCACGCAATCTGCGCTCCTCTCAAGAACTCCTTCTCTTCTCCCCCCGAATCTCCACCTTCTACAACCGCATACAAGACTTCTCTCGTGCATCCGCCATACTCTGGAACTCTCTTCCACACCACATCAGACACTCCCCTACCCTGGGAACCTTCAAGAAAAACCTGAAGACCCACCTCTTCCTTCAAGCCTATAACCCACACTGAGACCTTATCCGCTGCACCATCTCAATTCTCCCCCTCCTACTGTCTCCCACCCATCCCCTATAGACTGTGAGCCCTTGTGGACAGGATCTCTGCCCTAATGTACCTGTATGATTTATTTGTCGTTATTTATGTTCTCGTCCTTGTTCTGCCCTTACACATGTAAAGCACCATGGAACTAATGGCACCATATGTTCAAATAAATAATAATAATAATAACAGTTTTCTTTGTCTCTTCTTCAGCATCCATTTCGGGAGTGGTTCATTCTAATCCATGTCCTACTTGGTTGGGACCCCTGAACCATTAATTCAGTTCATTAAATAAAGCATAAGACCAACAGAGAAAAGGAGCCCAGAGTCCACAGAGGCTCAAATAAAGACTGGAGTTAATTTCCTGTTTGGGGCAATAGCAAAACACAGGCGGCATTAATTTGCAAGCGAGTCCTTTCCCTAAGTACTGTCTTCAAACATTTCGGAAAAATAGAACACACGGAGCTCAGGTTACGCTTGCGTCCTCTCCCTGGGCACTCTCCATGAACATTGCAAACAAGTGACATGCCTAGCACTTCAGGTCGTCTGATAATTTTTTCCCCTCTTTCTGTTTTATGACAGACCCTTGGCATGGCATGGAAAAAGGGGCTAAGGGTAGAGTCAGGGGCAAATGATCAGTCCATAAAAGAAAAGGCAGTCCATGGGAACAAGCGGTGTACCAAAGGGGCAGCTCTTTGAGCACAGTCCTGCAAGGACCAAGCCTTCAGTCCCGCCAATCCTGCAGGGAAAGGCGCAACAGACGCCGAACTTAAGGGGGGGGAGAACAAATTTAGGCTTTTCCAGCCACGAGGGAAAACAAAAAGTCCTCATATCTCTTCTCACACAGGCTTCTCTTGCCCAACAGAAGAAAAGTTATTAACTTTGGCACACTTGAAGCTTGAAGTAAAACAAAGGAAAAAAGCAATCTCTTTTGTACTGCTGTTTTCTTCATTGAGGTGTTTAATTAATTAATTCTCCATGGGACCTTAAACCCAACGTTTCAACCACATTCGGGCTTTTCTAAAGGGTATTAATTCTATTAGATGACTACTGGAGAAAAACAGTGGATCAAGGGATATTGTAAATCAGAACAAAGAACCTAGAGCGAATCCCAGTGCGTGTATATCAATAGAAAATTAGAAAAATTATAGGGGATACCAGTTTAGGTAAGTATGATAGCCAAAAAGAGGGGTTTACTTAAAAAATTAGGAAAGGGAGTAAATATGTTCCAATTCAGTAGCTCCTGATGATAATTTAGGTAAGGTATAGCAGGTAATGGCCTGTGGAAAGACATGCATCATATTGAAAGGAACTGATAACAGGGCATAGCATGGGGTTTATTTTTGCCTGCGAAAAGACAACAACTTCTTCAACAGTGGGAATCCAAACATGCCCCCTGTTTTGCTATAAACTCCCTAGAAGGACTTTATGGTCCCTAACCCTGTTATGGCAGCCTTTCTTTCTTCCATGTAGCACTGGTATCATCTCTCCAAAGTGCTGGAAAGTGACCTGGGTGTCGCCCCAACCAGGATAGGTCTGGATTTCATCTCCAGTTCAGCTCTTCCTCAGGATTTAGCAGTGGGCTCTCTGTGATGGTCTACTCTAGGTAGACCTGCACTCCCTGGCCTGCTGAAAGCAAAACTTGAGTCAATCATGTTTGGGCCGAGGGTGTTCGAGCCAGAGGGGTGGCCGCCTGGCGGTTCCCGGCTTCCTCAGCTGGAACTCACTGGAGACCTTCAGTTTCTTCCGACCACCTCCAGCCCCACAAGCTGTTTCTGACAAGCCCTATCAGTGCACTACCGCACCACTATCCACATGTTTCTCTTCACTTGCTGGGTGTGGGTTTGTCGCTTGCACCTTACTTCACATCCTTCAGCCCACACTACATTTTGGGCCCGGTGTCCTCCAACTCCGTCCAGTACAGCACCATGGTCTTCATTTTGCCTCATTTCACTTTATCATCCTCTTTCTTTTCTCTTCTTTTTCTTCTCTTCAACAACCAACCAACCACCCAACCCGGAAAAGCTCACTACCTCATATACCGCCTTCCTTATGGACCAGCTTTACTTTATTTAAGCTCTGCTTTCTCTGAGACCTAGGTCTTTCCCTACAACTAACTAGTGACACCTAGGAGTCGGTACCGAACCCATTTCTAGGAAAATATTTCAATAACATCACTCATGCATATAGATATTTATATTTATACACATCAACTACAGTTGAATACACATGCATACACATCAGATAAAAGTACACAAGAAAGCACCAAAAGTATTCAGTAGAAGGAATCTATCTCTGGCATCAGCCAACTCCTTTCACAAGGACTGTAATAGGTCCAACAGTAAAAAATAAAACGGAGTCCTCTGTTGGTGCAGAAACATGCCATCACACCCTAGGTCAGCCAGGGTTACCCTAAACACTTTCAATAAAATCAATCATATGGTTCTCAGACTTCTTGGAAGATAGTAGATGATGTTTGCTATCTCTCTTGATTGTCCAGGAGACTTGCGGGGAAAAAGAAGACCTTTGTAGGATAACCAGTGAAGAGTCTCCAAAACTATTTCATCTAGATGGTTACGGTAGTTGTATGTCACACTGGAATGTTCTGTCATCAGGCGATCAGCTGTACAATCAACATAGTCTCCACCTATCCTATTGGGCTGAAAGGAAGCAGGACCTGTGGATACTACACCCAAAAGCAGACATACCAGGTTAGTTGGGGCATTCCCAAGAGAAGTGAGGTTTAACGTCCCCAGAAATGTTGGTAACTATGAATAAGGTGATGGGAATTAGGTGGGAAGAGTGGTGACCTATTAAAGGAAGCACCATTACAGATAAAAACTTTCGAGGGTGGGCTTCACATGTTGCACACTCCTAGACAGACAACAGTAAACGTATGCTGTAGATCTGTAAAGCTCCTTCAAGGTGTGCATCACGTTTCTGGACCGGGGTTATCCAGAGATTACTGGACAGTCAGTAGAAGTAGGGCACAGATTTACCATGTCTATAAAAAAGTGTAACATGTCAGTGATTTTTTTTGTACACAGATCTTTTATTGTAATTATCATCCTTTTACAGTTTTCAGTGAATGCAGCTAATGTCTTCATATCTGTATTCTGGGCTGTAGACATGAATCACTTATAATCTTAATGGTTTACTATTGTTTTCAATTGTGTCCATAAAAAATATTGTTCATCTGTGACTTAAAAAAATCAAGTTGATATCCCTATTCTTGTCTTCAATCACAGTGGTACAGACAAGGGTCCACAGATGAAGGGGCTCTTACCACTATTGCAGGCTTAGGGATGTGGTAGGTATTTCCTTGGGGAAACATTTGATTTCCATCCTTTTTTTTTTTAAATACACGCCAATTTATAAGGGTAGTTTCAATCATCTGCACATAAATACATACATTTATTGTGCAGTTACAGCTTTCTGTTCATGTGGAAATTACTACTTGTCATTGCATAAAATTGCTATATGCTGGCTTTGTGGATCTATTGCCCTAAGGGTGCATATTATATTATACAGGCAGTGAGATGTGCCATTGAAGTTCTTCTACTATATGCTGACATATGCATACAGTTAGGGCCAGAAATATTTGGACAGTGACACAAGTTTTGTTATTTTAGCTGTTTACAAAAACATGTTCAGAAATACAATTATATATATAATATGGGCTGAAAGTGCACACTCAGCTGCAATATGAGAGTTTCCACATCCAAATCGGAGAAAGGGTTTAGGAATCATAGCTCTGTAATGCATAGCCTCCTCTTTTTCAAGGGACCAAAAGTAATTGGACAATGGACTCTAAGGGCTGCAATTAACTCTGAAGGCGTCTCCCTCGTTAACCTGTAATCAATGAAGTAGTTAAAAGGTCAGGGGTGGATTCCAGGTGTGTGGTTTTGCATTTGGAAGCTGTTGCTGTGACCAGACAACATGCGGTCAAAGGAACTCTCAATTGAGGTGAAGCAGAACATCCTGAGGCTGAAAAAAAAGAAAAAATCCATCAGAGAGATAGCAGACATGCTTGGAGTAGCAAAATCAACAGTTGGGTACATTCTGAGAAAAAAGGAATTGACTGGTGAGCTTGGGAACTCTAAAAGGACTGGGCGTCCACGGATGACAACAGTGGTGGATGATCGCCGCATACTTTATTTGGTGAAGAAGAACCCGTTCACAACATCAACTGAAGTCCAGAACACTCTCAGTGAAGTAAGTGTATCTGTCTCTAAGTCAACAGTAAAGAGAAGACTCCATGACAGTAAATGCAAAGGGTTCACATCTAGATGCAAACCATTCATCAATTCCAAAAATAGACAGGCCAGAGTTAAATTTGCTGAAAAACACCTCAAGAAGCCAGCTCAGTTCTGGAAAAGTATTCTATGGACAGATGAGACAAAGATCAACCTGTACCAGAATGATGGGAAGAAAAAAGTTTGGAGAAGAAAGGGAACGGCACATGATCCAAGGCACACCACATCCTCTGTAAAACATGGTGGAGGCAACGTGATGGCATGGGCATGCATGGCTTTCAATGGCACTGGGTCACTTGTGTTTATTGATGACATAACAGCAGACAAGAGTAGCCGGATGAATTCTGAAGTGTACCGGGATATACTTTCAGCCCAGATTCAGCCAACTGCTGCAAAGTTGATTGGACGGCGCTTCATAGTACAGATGGACAATGACCCCAAGCATACAGCCAAAGCTACCCAGGAGTTCATGAGTGCAAAAAAGTGGAACATTCTGCAATGGCCAAGTCAATCACCAGATCTTAACCCAATTGAGCATGCATTTCACTTGCTGAAATCCAGACTTAAGACGGAAAGACCCACAAACAAGCAAGACCTGGAGGCTGCGGCTGTAAAGGCCTGGCAAAGCATTAAGAAGGAGGAAACCCAGCGTTTGGTGATGTCCATGGGTTCCAGACTTAAGGCAGTGATTGCCTCCAAAGGATTCGCAACAAAATATTGAAAATAAAAATATTTTGTTTGGGTTATGTTTATTTTTCCAATTACTTTTGACCTCCTAAAATGTGGAGTGTTTGTAAAGAAATGTGTACAATTCCTACATTTTCTATCAGATATTTTTGTTCAACCCTTCAAATGAAACGTTACAATCTGCACTTGAATTCTGTTGTAGAGGTTTCATTTCAAATCCAATGTGGTGGCATGCAGAGCCCAAAATTGTGTCACTGTCCAAATATTTCTGGCCCTAACTGTATAATGTTTAATTTCATTTAGACTGGCTAAATATCAAAATTGCTGTTGTGTATGGTTATATTAAAGCACTACTCTAGCGGGGTGGGTTTTATTCACTGCTGGAATGGTGCTTTTAATCTAAGATTCCTGACCCCACTCATATACTCATCTGTCACTATCTTTACCATCTTTCACCGCCACTCCCGTCACTATTCGGCAGTTTGTGATTTGTCGAATCTCTCCAGTGTTTCAAGTTGCGATCCAGAATTCACTCTTCAATGCATGTCTATGAGGCCTTGTTTTGGCCTCGTTCTGGCTCTCATACAGTTGTATTGAGAGCTTGTGACATAACTTCTGATTTCCAGACAGACAAATGTTACATTCACAAGATGGCGCCAGAGGTCCGATGTAGCGTAGGTAAAAGGTGAAGATACAGGAGGTCTAGTATAATACTAGAGACAATGACTTTACATTAATAGCACTACTCCAAAAGTAAAAATATGCTTGAATAGTGCTTTATATGCATCTCCTTTTTTAGGATTATTCCTTTAAACTATAATGTCATGTTTTCTACTGCACCACCATTTGCAACCTTGGGTCATCTTTAATTGATGAGCCATACTATTATAGATTCACACACTGAGATTTTTCTACATTTTTTGGTGCTTTCAAAATCTAGAGAAAACACGTTTTAGGGGGCCGTCACACGGAACGATATCTTGCCCGATATCGTTTAAGCGATCTCCTTTTTGATCGCTTAAGCGATATCGGGCAAGATATCGTTGCATGTAATCAAGCGATTTACGATGGTAAATCGCTTGATCGTGACATCGCTGATCTGAGGTTCGGTTCTCAGATCTAGCGATGAACGATGCAACGATCTGCATCATCGTGGTGTATAACACCACGATGATCCATCTCCCAGCGACCGCGCCTATGCTGGGAGATGGTAACTATGGTACACGTCGGGTAACTAAGCGACGCGCGGCGCCTAGTTACCCGATGTGTACCATAGTAACGAGCGAGATCGCTGCTCCACATCGCTGGTGAGTCTGTCTGTGTGACATCTCACCAGCGATGTGAGCGATATTGTAAGCGATTGCGCGTGCACGTGATCGCTTACAATATCGCTAAAGATATCTCACAGTGTGACGGCCGCCTAAAGAATATCATTAATTACCATAAATTTCCAAAGTTTCATGTTGATGTTTTTGAAGTAGGAAAATGGGCAAGCATAGATATCTAAGTGACTGTGACAATGGCTAAATTGTGATGACTATAGCAGTTAGCAGGCATTAAAATTAGTCAGATAGCGGAAAACTGGTGGCAGTGTCAAGGTCACCAAAGGATCAAGAGTGGACAGATCATTGGTACAATCTCTGCAGCCATACTGAGTGGGGATCAAGACCTTACGTAGCCCATTTCTACCTGCAAAGCTGGTAGAATTGTGCATTATGATGAGCTATTTGATTGCAGAGGGCCCATAATTTGGTCTTGTACAGTAATCTTTTTATGTCTGTGTTAAGGGATTAATGAGTTTTTTTGAGGAAGGCTGCCCTGACTCATCTGATCTCTCATAAGAGTTGCTATAGTAGAAAATCTCTGAAAAAGTTATGTCTGGTCATCAGGGGAGCCTAGGGTTCCTCAAAAGTCCCTTTGGCTGAAGAAATAGACTAATGCTATTTGCCATAATTGGGGGCCCTGTTGGAACTTTTGCATCAGGGCCCATGAGCTTAAAGTTACGCCACTGCTGGTCATGATAGAAGGAAGACAGGAGACCATAGTGGCGTCAGAGTGCCCATCCTGTCCACCAACAAAAGCACTTATAATGGGCATCTGAACATCAGGACAGGTTCATAAGGCAATGTAAGAAGGTGGCCAGCAGGGATGCCAACTTGACTTTTTATTTTTTTTCTAGACAACTTATCAAAAAGTCACAGACAGGCAATATTATTTTTGGACACATTGGAAAACCATGATAAATCATTATAAATATAAGTGATCTATGTCTACAGTCCATAATTTTGATATGAAGAAATCAGCTGCATTCACTGTAAACTGTAAAATAATGATAATAACAGTAATAATAATCTGTACGTTTCTACAACTTCAAAAAAATCACAGACGCTTTGAATTTTTTTTTACAGACAGGCAAAATATATGTCTATTTCTGGACGGTTGGCAACCCAGGTGGCGGGGCCTGATAAACCACATTTTTTTCTTTTACATCATATGGATAGCAAGGTCCATGTGCATCACTTACATGCGGAAGTGATGTCACCAAGACATGGCACCATCGAGAGAAGAGAAGGTGAAAGAGTATGATGTTCTGGGCAATGTTCTGCTGGGAACCTTGAGTTATGGTATTCAGGTGTAGATAGCATAACATGTAAATGCTGACCCCATCCGAATTTTTTCATGGATCTTTGATGGAAATCTCACATTTACAGGAACACAACCTAAAATAGAGTCAGGGAAGTGGAAAAAAAAGCAAAAATAAGAAAATTATTTATCTCCCAGACTCACACCAACACCAATTCTTTGTATATAGCTCTGTTTTCCTTGCAGTCTCCTGGCATCAACAGGGTGTCATGTGAACTCTGCAGCCAATGAGCAGCTGATGATTGGCTGCAGTGTTCCCATTTAGTATAAGAGTGTATCTTGATGAAAAGTTAACACTACAGCCAATTGCTGACTAGCTGCAGTGCTAACATGATGACCTCTACCACTAGGTGATAGCAGAACAGTAGAGGGCACAGTACTGTATGAGGAGAAACAGTTCCAGTATGAAAGGTATATTTTTTTTTTTTCACCTATTTAACTTCATTATTAAGGCGGTTTTAAAACAAAGAGCATTGTCAAGACATCTTTCAGCACTGCACTAAAACTGTCAGGCTGACTGAAATGGATGTTCATTCTCACCAAGCTAAAGAAAGGTGTTTATCTTCTCCCTTAGTCCACTCCACGACTACAATATTAAAGGGAATCTAATACCAGGTTTTTGCCACCTAATCTGAGAGCAGCATAATGTACAGACGAAGACCCTGATTCCAGTTATGTATCACTTACTTGGCTGCTTGCTGTAGCTTTGATAAAATCACTGTTTTATCTTCAGAAGAATAGAAAAAGGATTGGTAAAGTGTTAAGGGGGTGTCACACGCGTCAATATCGCCTGCACGATATCGACTGCACGTGACGTTGCAGCGATATTGACGCGTGTGACATACTGCATCAACCAGCGATAAATCGCTGGTTGATGATCGCCAGGTTTCAGAACCAGCTCTGAAACCTGGCGATTGTCGCCCGGTGGACACGCAGCATCGCTGCGTGTGACACCGGGACTAGCGATATTCCAGCTCCCAGCGCCTGTCACAAGCGCTGGGAGCTGGTCTCCAAGGTACACTGCGGGTAACTAGGCAGCGCGCGCTGCCTAGATACCCGACGTGTACCTTAGTTACCAGCCTCCTCTGCTCACCCGGTGAGCGGAGGAGGCTGGTAACTAAGGTACACGTCGGGTAACTAGGCAGCGCGCGCTGCCTAGATACCCGACTGTGTACCTTAGTTACCAGCCTCCTCTGCTCACCGGGTGAGCGGAGGAGGCTGGTAACTAAGGTACACGTCGGGTATCTAGGCAGCGCGCGCTGCCTAGTTACCCGCAGTGTACCTTGGAGACCAGGCTGCTCCCGCTTCCAGCAGGCTGGCAGCGGGAGCAGGACATCGTGGAAACGATATTTAAATCGTTTCCATGATGTCACTGGTCAATTGATCGCTGGTGAGTCTGTCTGTGTGACAGCTCACCAGCGATCAGCCGTCAATGTCGTCAGCGATCAGATCGCTGACGACATTGACGCGTGTGACACCCCCTTTAGGGTACCGTTACACGTCGCAACATTGCATGCAATTTGACTTGCAACTTACTGGTTGCAGTGAAATCATGGATACATTGTTCTATCTTGTTGCTGTGTACAAATGGAACAATGTGTCCATGATTTCACTGCAACCAGTAAGTTGCAAGTCAAATTGCATGCAATGTTGCAACGTGTAAAGGTACCCTTAGCCAGTTGGAAAAAAATTGATTTCTGTCAGTGAAACAAAATAATAATCTTGTAGTTGTGATTCATTTAAAAAATAACATAATTAATGTTACAAGGCAGCAAGCTTTCGCGACAACCTATTTCTCTTCCATGCCATGTCTGAGGAAGGCGGCCGTCACACATGTCGACATCGTGAGCGATATTGTAAGCGATCACGTGCACGCGCGATCGCTTACAATATCGCTCACATCGCTGGTGAGACAGACTCACCAGCGATGTGGAGCAGCGAGATCGCTGGTAACTATGGTACACATCGGGTTACTAGGCGCCGCGCGTCGCTTAGTAACCCGACGTGTACCATAGTTACCATCTTGCAGCATAGGCTCTGCCGCTGGGAGATCGTTCATCGTGGTGTTATACACCACGATGAAGCAGATTGTTTAATCGTTCATCGCAAGATGTGAGGTCTGGAGCTCAGATCTCGATCTTGCAATTTGATCATGTATCGCTCGTCGTATCTTGCCGTCACACGCACAGACATCATTCAAGCGATGTTTATTCTGGCGCGTTCAAGCGATATCTTTCAAGATATCGTAGCTTGTGACGGCCGCTATAGAGACATTGGAAGTCTCAAAAGGTTGCTGCTTTGTAACATCAAACACTTTATTTTTGTTAGCCATTGAAAGGTATCATAACTACAAGTTTATTATTTTGTTTTCTCCACTGACAGCTATCAATCTATCATCTGGAGATTATCACTAGATTATCACTATAGGACTGCTGCTGAGTTGTCCCCATATTCATTGGGGCTGCATAACCTTCCCCTCACTGCTGATTTACAGCTTTCTGCCGATGCAAAATGTACACAGAAAGCTGCCAATAAGTGATAGAGGTGTGGAGCATAAAGGGCTGGGGTACCCAGCAGTTGGGCAGGGGTTAAGTTCACGTTGGCTGTCCAGTACTGTGGCCCTGGCTCACATTGAAAAGGAAGAGAAAAAAATGGGAAAATAAAAGCAATAAAAAATAATAAATTTGTGATGCCAGTTGAGATTTATAGCCAGTAGGAGACTGGCAGTGCAGATGCTTCCTGGGTGATTGGTGGTGTAGCAGTGTAGTTGTTTAACCCTTCTGAACCAGGGCTGGCTCCCAGGGGATGATGCGGGAAGTAGTAGCAATGATGGGTGCAGAGGGAAAGGAGGCGCATAAAGTCAGTTTCTTTGTTTTTACATTTTACTGAAGATTGTTGCAGCTAATGCAAGGTTTACAAGCACCATCAGGTTCATGGTCCAGCCAGTCTGGAAAGAACTGCAGTCCACTCTACTGGGTTAGTATAGTAGCCTACCCACTGACTTGTCTTTGTAATAGGTTTCTAGGTGCCTTAAAGCATTTTTACTCCCTCTGGGTGTTATGAGTTACCTCCAACCAGGCATGTAATGAAAACCCTCTAAGTATCCTTGCTCATTCAGAGCAGTCGTCTGGCCCTTTGTATTACTGATGCCCTGGAAAGTCCCATTTAAGTAGCTAGTGAACATAAAACACACTATATCCGTCTTGCCCCCACATGTTCTCCCATTCTGCCCCCATATGATATCTCTATCCTGCCCCCATATGGTGTCTCCATCCTGCACCATACATTTTCATCCTGGCCCATGTGATGTCTCCATCCTGCCTCCATATGATATCTCCATCCTGCCCCCATATATCTCCATCCTACCTCCATATATTCTCCCATTTTGCTCCCATATATTCTCCCATCCTGCCCTCATATGATGTCTCCATCCTGCCCCCATATGATGTTTTCATCCAACCCCCATGTTTGTGGCACCCTGCTAACCACAGGTACCCACAGACTCACCCTCAGCATTGATCGGTTTCCACAGCGGGTACATAGACACAAACAACACCTTCCACCCCGGCACAGTAGGGGGAGCACCACCTGCTGATTTTAGGCAGGATCCCCTATAAATACTGGTGCTGGGGGCGGAGTTAGAGTGTGGCAGACACTACAAGAGCTGTAAAGAAGTGCTGGTGTTCGGTGCTGTGTTAGACCCAAGCCAGTCACCCTGACCAGTCTCCGGTAGCCTTGCAAGGCCCAAGAGTGGGGTCTAGAGGCAAGGAGAAGAGACAGAACAGTGGGGGACCGTGGAGCCAGAGTTAGGTTCACCCCCGAACAAACACCAGTGCACCAGGCCCAGTGTAGAACACCGAAAACCTTGTAGACTTCAGTCTCCTGGATCCCTGCGCAGTCACATACCAGGGAGTCAGGCACCGCGGGGAGAGAATGAGCGGTAGTCAGCAGAGGACATCCTGGCGACAGCACAGGGGGAGAACGAGAGAGCAGAGGAGGCCAGCCAAGTTCTACACAGGCGAGGGCTTCACACACACACACACGGGGAAAGTAAAGAGGAGGCCTTATACCCCCTCGCTGTGGAGACCCAGAAGCTGCGGGTGGCGTCACGAGAACTACATTATAAACTTTATTTCCTTGTACATATACCCCCTTTTTCAAAAGTTCAGTCTCCGGGGCCACGGGTCCAGGCAGGCCACCAGTGACATTCCCCCGACCATAGCGGAAAAGGGCCCGGATACCCGAGTCCCCACTGCCCCGGGGGCGACACATGTTCTCCCAACTTGCTCCCATATGTTCTCCCATCCTGCCCCCATATGATGTCTCCATCCTGCTCCCATATTTTCTTCCATCCTGCCCCCATATGATGTCCCCATCCTGCCCCCATATGTTCTTCCATCTTGCTCCCATTTGTTCTCCCATCCTGCCCCCATGCCTAGTCACCATCAGGGAACTGTATAACATTCTAGAAGGAAACTGTCACTTACCCTGGGGACTAACTCCTCCCATTGTGATAGTGCCAACACCTAACTAATTCTGACTCTGCTGTCTGTTGCTGGGCAAAACTCCCTCTCAAACATCTCATATATAACAATGCTATACATTACATTATGCATATCAAACAAATTACATCACAGTACACATTACAGATTATGTACAAGGATGTATGACACAGTTCATATAACAATACGACAGTACAATTGGCCTCTTCAGGGAGGAACGCGACTGTATATGTCTGTTTGTGTGTACACATTTGTTGTACATTTTTATAAGCTCCAAAGACATACTGACAAGATATTTATATTGTGAGCCCCAATTGGGACAGTGTTACTCATGTATGTAAAGCGCTATGGAATTAATATTCTACTATATAATCGTCTTATCGTTCTGTCTGTCTCTGTAACGGAAATTCGAGCCCAGCCGCCCGTGACCAATCAGCGACGCGTGGATAAGACGATTATGTAGTAGAAGATGGTGGCCGTTGGTGGTGCCTCTGCTGCAGGACCCTCTGTCTCTCCAGGTGACTGCAGGGAGATAAGGCAGCAGAGAGGATGATCGAACTTTGCACACACTCACTGCACAGGAGCCGGCCCACCCAAGGCAAGTGTCTACGAGGCTGTAACAGGGTGTCCTCCTCCCCGGGTGCAGCACTTAGCTCTGCCGCTGTCACACGCAGCTAGAGTGGAGTTATCTCCCTCCCGCCCAGACGTTTGTGCTGAGTCCCCTGGACGGTGGATCCCGGCCTGTAACCCCCGAGCTGCTGAGTGTGGCCGGAGGCTGTGCACACTGTGCTGCAGGTGGACACTGCCAAAAATTAATGACCAAGTCACCAAGAACTCAACTGACTGGGGTTATCCTACAGGACCTCACATACTGGGGTGATCCTCCCCCCTACAGGATCCCACATACTAAGGTGAGCCTCCCCCCAGCATGACCCCACATACTGGGGTGAGCCTTCCCCCAACAGGACCCCACATACTGGGGTGAGCCTCCCCCCAACAGGACCCCACATACTGGGGTGATACTCCCCCCAACAGGACCCCACATGCTAGGGTGATACTCCCCCCAACAGGACCCCACATACTGGGGTGAGCCTTCCCCCAACAGGACCACACATACTGAGGTGAGCCTTCCCCCAACAGGACCCCACATACTGGGGTGAGCCTCCCCCCAACAGGAACCCACATACTGGGGTAATACTCCCCCCAACAGGACCCCACATGCTAGGGTGATAATCCCCCCAACAGGCCCCACATACTGGGGTGAGCCTTCCCCCAACAGGACCCCACATACTGAGGTGAGCCTTCCTGCAACAGGACCCCACATACTGGGGTGAGCCTCCCCCCAACAGGAACCCACATACTGGGGTGAGCCTCCCCCCAACAGAACCCCACATACTGGGGTGAGCCTTCCCCCAACAGGACCCCACATACTGGGGTGAGCCTTCCCCCAACAGGACCCCACATACTGGGGTGAGCCTCCCCCCAACAGCAACCCACATACTGGGGTGATACTCCCCCCAACAGGACCCCACATACTGGGGTGATACTCCCCCCAACAGGACCCCACATACTGGGGTGATACTCCCCCCAACAGGACCCCACATACTGGGGTGATGGGAGCAGCACTGAGGGGCCCCCGAGGCTGAGGTGTGGGGGCAGCACTCAGGGGCCCGAGGTTGAGGTGTGTGGGGGCAGCGCTGTATGTCTATGTGTGTGAGTGTGTATGTGTGAGTGTGTATGTGTGAGTGTGTGTGTAAGTGTCTGTGAGTCTGTGTGTGTGTCTGTCTGTCTGTGTGTGTGTCTGTGTGAGTCTGTGCCCTCCCGATGCGATAGCATTGGGTCTCCATCTAGTCGCTATATACCGTAAGTGAATATATATTATTAAATTATTATTATGAGCTTATGGTATTGCTTCAGTGGTACCTGATATACAGATTGTTAACTATGTGCTCCCTCTGCTGGTGATTTATACACATTACGTGACTGCTTAATTTTAATCATACATTCACAAAGCGATTTAATCCCTCAGGCTATAAAATGATACGAGGCAATTAGAGCCTGTTAACTAAAGAATGTAGTGATATCTTAATTAATGCAAACAGTTAATTAATTACTTAAAAGAAACACAAGTAATGGTGCATTAACTTTATTTGCTCAAAACTATGTGTCTATTGTTTACCCTCCCATCTATCTACAAATTAGACCGTGATAAAATGCCAAGCGGGTGGTTCATTCTCTTGGTTGATCAGGACACTTTTTAGAATTTGAAGAACTTGTAAAAAAAAATCATTATAATATTCATATATTCACACTGTTTTTTTCTGATTTTTATCACAGGAAAAACACAATCTCCAGAAAAAAAGTAATGGCACGTAGAGAAGACAATACGGTGTTTCAGAGCCTGAAGCTGACCATATTCTTCACACTCCAGTCATATGTGGGAGGCTCTAGTGTTTTTAAAGGCAGGGACAGATTTGCAGACTATACTTTTCTTGCAGACGACAATGTCAGAGTCACAAGAAAAAATTATCAGGTGATATTATAAGTCAAGAGACTTATAAATTAGTTCAGTTTTCCTCAAAAGCAAACATTATGCTAACCCTATATATGCTCAAAATATCTATTTGTTTCATTATATGTCAAAGTCCATATACTTTCCAAAGAAAGTTGAACCTTAGACTCTATGGAGAAAAGTATTGGGACATCTACACATTATACCTACAGGTATCTCCCTAAACTGTTCCCACATAGTTGTCCAAAATGGCCAAAAATATATGAAACTAAGTCTAGGGATGAACGAGTATATTTGTTACTATTTGGTACTCGATAAATAGTACGATATTTGGGCTACTCGTTACTCTGCGAGTTTCCTTGTAATTACTTGCTAGGAGTAGCTAGTACAATGTAAGTCAATGGGAAATGCGAGTAATTTTCTGCTGGACCCTACACAGTGGTCTGGTGGCTGAGGAAAAGGCTGAAATGGGTGCATGATTGTTTAAAAGCCAGCGGTAAAAAGCCGCTGGCTTTTAAACAATCATTCAGCTGATCCTCCCTCCCCTGCCGCCTCCCAGCCCGATCTTCCGCTCCCCTGCCGCCTCCCATCCCGATCCTCCACTTCCCCGCTGCCTCCCAGCCCGATCCAAAGTTAGGACCGGATGGGGAGCGCAGCACCAGAGAGCGGAGAGTGAAGGACCCGGGCGGGAAAGCCGGCGGTGAAGTCTTTTCACTGCCGGCTTTCCCGCCGGCTATTTCAAGTGAACAGCTGATGTATCAGCTGTTCATTTGAAATAGCCGCGGTGCCATCACAGGGTTCATGGGCAAGGACAAGGGAGCACATTCAGCAAGGAACTTTACACGGCAGCAGATATCTAAGTTGTTTATACCTGCTAGAAATGGACTTTTGTGGAAATGAGTCCAGTGTTAGCCAGCCGTAATGGGGACCTCATTGGAAAAAATAAGGGTCTGTCTAGCTGAGAACAGAAGAAGATGGAAATGGGCTCTAGGACAAAGCCCTTGTAAGCAATCACAACAAGTAGTCTGGGCAAGGGGTTCACAGCTTAACACACTGACCCATGTAACTCTATACCAGAAAGATAGAGGTTGACCATATCTATTCGGCCTGTGTAACATTCACAAGTAAAGTGCCGTAGTTTGTGCCTCTGTATTGCGCAGGAGAGAACTCTTAAGTGTACTACCTGCTACCCTTTGTACTTAAGTTTATAACATCAAGGTTAAGAATAAACTTATCTGGCCTCATCGTCCTGGGGATAAAGAGATCTGATGTCTTACAGAGTGGGGCAGGACTGAAACTGAAGATGTTCACAACAGCTCCAGTACCATCACACACCCAGAATTCCCAATGTTCTGTAGCGTGCTGAGGTGTTAAAGGAGAAGAGCTGGTCCATAGCTATCACCCTGAGGCACATTACATAGGTAACATTCTTCTGGTGGTCACCAATCCTGAGACACTTCCATGAGATGCTGGATATAGAAGCGTAATCTGTCACCATGAAGAACATATTACCCCTGCTAGTCAGCGACCTGCTCCGTAACTTTGTGTAGTCTGCACTTTGTGCTTGAATTGCTGTGGTTCCAAAACATGGAATAAAGAGGGTAGACATTTCACAATCTGACTGACTACACTGATGCAATTCTATTACAGGCTGCATGGCGAGGTGCTGAATGTTATACACCTGTAGTAATGGGAATGAATGGAACCTGAATTCAGTGATTAAGACATGTGTCCCAATACTTTATACATATAGTGCTCCTCTATACATATTAGATGACTGTTGACGAAAGGGTCATTCCATGTCAAGTGAACCAATGATTATTACCTGTATATTTTTAATTCTTTTGAGATTTTGTTATTTGATAATAGCATGTCAGACAATGCAAAATGTGAAGAGAAAAATTTTTTAAAAATTTATTTTTTTTTTAAATGATTTTCAAAGTTTGGAAAAAGTGTGAATTTCGCTGTTGCCTGCCTTTACGTTTCTCCTCATAACTCAGGCTAGGAATAAGATAGAGAGACAAAATAAACACCAATCTACTCAGAACTATACAGGCTTTCATCAGATATGTCACAAGAGGATCTTTGTTAATATTTTACCCATGTGATCGCAAGCGCAAAACTTTAAAACGTATTTCTGAAAAATCGGCGCGCTTTAAATATTTCATAAACTGCCCATGTGTCTGCTTTGCTCTTAGCCACATCTGTACCAAATTTCAAGTTGGGATCGCAATGGGATCATATTTTAACATATTTTAATATTAATAGTGTCAATGGGTCATTCCATATCAAGTGATCTAAATATGAATATTTTTTTTTACCTGACGTCTTTAGATTTTTTTTTTTTTTTCCTTTATGAAGTACTACTTTAGTTAATTACAAATTAAAAGTTTGGAATTTTTTTCTTCATCAGTTAATTTTTTACAGATTTTTAAAGTTTAAAAAAAGGGTGAATTTTGGCCTGGTATGACTTTACATTTTTTTATCTCGGGCTAGAAATAAGATAGAGAAACAAAATAAACACCATTCTACTCAGAACTGTCCAGGCTTTTACCAGATATGTCACAAGAGTATATTTGTTAATTTTTTACCCATGCGAATGCAAACGCAACATTTTGAAACGCATTTCTGAAAAAACGTTTTAATAAAAATTTTCCAAAACTGCCCATGTGTCTTTTATGCTCTTAGCCACATCTGTACCAAATTTCAAGTTGGGATCGTGATGGGATCATATTTTAAAATATTTAACTATGGTTAATCTCATTTTTATTAAATTTTGAAAAAACATATGAAAGACATACATTCAATCTTTTAACAAAATCTTGAGACATAAAATATACAAAAAGAGCATTCACAAAGTTATTAGTAACTTTAAGATAAGCTGAAAATTTACTTTTGCGCTTATCTCTGGTGCAATATATACTACAATCTAAATATAATTCCAAACACTCAAGTATACAACCTTTCTCAGGGTTTTGAGATGTTCTGATGTCAAGGGGACAAGCAGCCCCAGCAGAATGATTTTTATCACTTGGCCCCTTCTAACAGGTTGACCACGTAAGTGGGTCATTACCCGTTGAGGCCTAGTTGGAATAGTCTATCGACTGGTGTACCGGAAAGGAAGGCCGAAATATTAATGATCTACTCACAGCTCAGAGTTTTCGATACCTGTCTAATGTTCACTAGAATTCTGAAGGTATAGGTGTAGAAAGGAAATACCTAGACTGAATGTATCAGATGGGAAGAAAAGAGAGATAGAAAAGAAGAGAGAGAGAAGAGAAACAAAAACCATTAGAAAAAGTTATACTGGGAAAGAAAAGCCACGTAAGAAAAAAAGAAAAAAAGGAGGGGGGGGGACGGGTGAGGTATGGGAAGGAGAAAGGGTACTCATCCCACTGGCTCCCCATCAGCCAGAGGTCGAGCCATATTATCTGTGCTGGAAAAGATACTCCTAAATTCTGCAGAGTTGTGAAAAAGAATCCATTCAACCCAAATCCCTAAGAATTTGTTCCGAGATCCCGACACATCAGCTGCGAGCTCCTCCATTCGATATATGTCCATCAATTCTTTGAACAAATCAAGTAGAGATGGAGCCCGGCTTGATTTCCAGAACCTCGGGATCACAGCACGAGCAGCCGAGATGCAAAAGCGGAGAATATCCCTCTTCTGTAGCCCAATAGGACCTGGAAAAATGGATAACATTGCCGATTCTGGGCAGCATTCGGCTTGTTTACCTGTTATCCGTGCGTATGCATTGAAAACCTCAGACCAGAACCGCCGGATTTCCCCACAACTCCACCAAATGTGTATCATTGTACCCTTCTCTTCCCCACAGCGCCAGCAGGTATCAGGGGTTCCAGGGAACATGTTCCGGAGTGTCGTCGGGCACAAGTACCATCTAGTGAGCAGCTTATAGCTTCTTTCTTGTGCAGAACAAGCGCTAGCTAGTGAGTGAGTAAATATAAAGCATTTCTGCCAATTAGCTTCTGAAATGCTACACCCCAATTCCCTCTCCCAAGCACGTTGGAAGTAAAGGGTGCCCTGCTCTCTCATGGACCCTAAGGCCTGGTATAGAACTGATATTTTGCGCCTCGGTGGAGCCTCCAGTTGGAATAACCTCTCCAATACGTTGGGCGTCAATCTTACCCTGCAAGAGTGGTCAGCTGAATATAAGTATGCTCTGTATTGGAGAAATTCTAATCACTTAAGAGGTCTCGTAGGTTCTTTGAGTTGTAGCTCTGCCATCGGGGGGCAAACCACCACTGGACAGAGTCTGTCCTACTCGGGTGTCATCCACAATCCGCCAACATAAAAATCTCTGCCTGTCAAATCTGGGTGGGAAAGATGGGTTGGAAAAAAGGGGAGTCAAAGGGCTAAGTCTGTCGTTTAAGCGGAGGGTTTTCTTCACTAGGTGCCATACCTTCAAGGTGTTTCTGGTCATGTCTGTCAAAGGTACTAGGTCTGTGGAGTCTTTAGGGGAAATCCAAAGCAGGTGATTCAGCGGAATCCCCAAACCCTCTTGCTCCACCCCTACCCATTTCTTGGAGGACGCATGATAATGCCAATCTAGAGCTCTAACAAGAGAGGAAGCCACAAAGTACGCTCGTATGTTGGGTAGTCCAACCCCTCCTCTGGTCTTGGGCAAGGATAGGATATTCATTCGCAATCTGGACCTCTTGCCCCCCCAGACAAATCTAAGGATCATAGATTGCATTTTGGAGAGGAAGCCTCTATCCAATAGAACAGGAACTGTCTGAAAAGTATATAAGGGTCGGGGCAAGACATCCATCTTGACTACGTTTATTCTCCCGAACCAGGATAGCTTTAATTGTCTATAGGAGGTAAATGCCGATTCCGCGTTAGTCAAAAGGGGTTGATAATTTAAATTGAATATTTGTTTAAGATCTTTTGGTATAAGGACTCCCAAGTACTTAATGGCTTCTACTTTCCATTTAAATGGGAACTGTTTAGATAGATGAGAAACCAATTCTCCAGGCAAAGAAATATTGAGTGCCTCGGTTTTGGAGCAATTCACTTTAAAGTTGCTCAGTTGTCCGAACCGTTCAAACTCCATTAAGACCGAAGGGATGGAGACCAGGGGCTGGGAGATGTAAAGTAGCAGGTCATCTGCAAATAAGGCTAATTTGTGATGACTCTGTCCCAGCTTGTCCCCATGGACGCATTCATTGGACCTAAGTGCAAAATATTTAACTATTATAGTGTCAATTCATAAATCACCAAGAACACATTTTTTCACAATTGCCCGTCAATAGTTTGAATTTGATATAAAGAAACATAGTCTTGTAACATCTCAAATGAAAGCTGTTACTGTTCTGAGTAAAATGATGCCTCTCCCACTTCATTATCTTATTTCTAGCCTGAGATAAAGAAATGTAAAGTCATACCAGGCCAGAATTCACCCTTTTTTAAACTTTAAAAATCTGTAAAAAATTAACTGATGAAGAAAAAAATTCTAAACTTTTAATTTGTAATTAACTAAAGTAGTACTTCATAAAGGAAAAAAAAAAAAAAATCTAAAGACGTCAGGTAAAAAAAAATATTCATATTTAGATCACTTGATATGGAATGACCCATTGACGCTATTACTAGTAAAATATGTTAAAATATGATCCCATTGCGATCCCAACTTGAAATTTGGTACAGATGTGGCTAAGAGCAAAGCAGACACATGGGCAGTTTTTGAAATATTTAAAGCGCGCCGATTTTTCGGAAATACGTTTTAAAGTTTTGCGCTTGCGATCACATGGGTAAAATATTAACAAAGATCCTCTTGTGGCATATCTGATGAAAGCCTGGACAGTTCTGAGTAGATTGGTGTTTATTTTGTTTCTCTATCTTATTTCTAGCCGAGATATGATAGAAAATGTAAAGCCATACCAGGCCAAAATTCGCACTTTTTTAAAACTTTAAAAATCTGTAAAAAATTAACTGATAAAGAAAAAAATTCAAAACTTTTTTTTTGTAATTAGATAAAGTTGTTCTTCATATAGAAAATTTTTTTTTTAAATCTGAGGACGTCAGGGAAAAAAAATATTCATTTTTGGATCACTTGACATGGAATGACCCGAAACACTTTTTTAGCTAACTCCCATACTCCGGAGTGGGCTCAGCTCAGTTCCTGTGTTCTCTATGAGATAGCTGTCAGACTCATCTCACAGATAACAATCCTATAGGCCAGATCCTACTTACCTGACATCATCTGATGAATATTACTGGGTTCGGACAACTTTAATCTAATGTGCATGGTATCCTTTTGGCAAAGAAGAGTTTGGGATTTTTGTGACAGATGACATTCATTTGCCGACATTGACAATATCCTGTCATGGTAGAAGCCATTTAAACTTCTGATTGAAGAAAATTTGCATTTTTTATTTAATTTCATAGATACTGCTGCTCCTGGGTTTTGCAATGATCTTTTCTATTACCCAGAAGACGACACTTCAAAATATCTTCTTTCTAAAAAATGTCCATTCAATGTAATAATAACGCATCATCCAATGAATAAAACATGAAATACAAAGTCAATGCATTCATCTATTATTAGTTTGATTAGCTTCTGTTCCCTCTTAATTGGAAATGACAGGAAACTTATCAGGCAATTTGGGACAATGATTTCTATTAAGCAGGACAACAAACTCTGGTACATGGCATGGTCAGGAGGCAGTCGCCTACAACGACATTTCTTATGCCCACAGACCTTAGTTAAACTTTATACGTCCTGTTATGTGTTTTCACTATATTGTACAGAGCACCTTAGTTACCCTTGATGTATACATTATCCCTTCAGTACTATTTTAATTGTTTAAGGCTGGGTTCATATTTGCGGACCCCTCCGCAGCGTTCTGCATAGGGGATCCGCAATGTGACCGCAGCGGCCGCCACCTCCTATCTTTATAATGGGAGCGCACGATGCTGCGCTTGACTGCGCATCACCGTGCGCACCCATTCACTCCCATATGTGATTTGTGCGCAGGCATCCGCTTGCGCACAGATCACATATGGGAGTGAATGGGTGCGCATGGTCATGCGCAGTCAAACGCAGCACCGTGCGCTCCCATTATAAAGATAGGAGCTGGCGGCCGCTGCGGTCACATTGCGGATAACCTCTGCAGAACGCTGCGGAGGGCTCCGCAAATGTGAACCCAGCCTTAGGGTGTATACTGGTAGCAAACATTTGTAATCTGTGGGACATGAGAATAAATATCTGATAAATAGGATATTGTTACAAAGACTGTTTCTGGAGATCTGGCCACTCTTCAAAGGGGCTTTACTAGATTGTGAGGTTTTCTGTGAAGGTCCCTGGGTTGCATACACAGAATAGCTGCTGGCAGGTAGAGCGAGTAGGCAGTTGAGTAATTGTGTGGCTGGACTTTTTACAATGATAAAATCATGAGGCAGTGACATAGTCCCGAGGATAGCCAGGGTCAACAACTGGAGGATAGAATAGGAGACAGAATTATGGAATTGGAGGTTTAACTTAGTCCAGGAACAGCAACTGGTAACAATCAGAGGATGAGATGAAATCAGTAGTGGATACAATCAATGTCATATATCAGAATCTGGACACAGGTAATATCAATTAGAATCAGAGTAAATCTATAAGTGGTAAAGCACTAAAAGTCAAAAACTGGTTTTATTAAGGCACCAGGCAAGCTAATCGGTTTTCTGATCCACCCTGCCATTGGCCAGACTGCAAGATTGATCTACATAATATAGACTGAATATCAATTGAGCAGCAAATAAGCCGCATGCGTGCTCAGCCCCATTTGACAGTATCAAGCCATTGGGTTGCTAGTCTTCCTCTCCGCGGTCAGCCGCGGTTTTTTTCGCTGCCGCACCTGCCGCAATTGCAAAACCGCACTTGCCGCACCTGCCGCAAATACGCCTATACTTTGCATGGAGTTTACCGCAACCGCGCCGCAAGTGCAGTCGGTATGCGGTAATCACGGCAGATGCGGTTTTTTCACCGCATCTGCCGCAAATTTCAAAAAACGCTGATGTGAAAGGGGCCTTAGGCATAGATCTTCATGTTATTTTGGTCCCTCTTTCCTCCCCACCTTAGATGAGTCTTCTGTTGCAGCCATATAGCAATCTCTAGTGAATCTAGCTATAAACATATAATAAACACAGAGTAGGACTCTACCTCCATCACATACATACAAGTGTTATGGGTTCATTTCCACTATTTGATCTAAAAACAGGTTTAACCCTTTGTTGTGAAAGTGTAAACACATTAATACACACTGTAAAGGCTACATAATGTTTTACGCATACAAGTCTGCAGTACAGTACTAGACCAGTTCGCTCTGCCATAAACTGGATTATTCTTCTCCAGACCTGTGTTGTGTCATCTCCCGTCACCCAGATGACTTCCTGAGAAAAATGATCTCGCACAAAAAATGAACTGCACAAGGCCGGTCAATGTTATACCCATCATAGCCGTTCTATAGGCATGTGCAGAGCGTTGTCATTATGGCACCAACTCCTAGATCTAATCCAATAGGCTCACAGAAACTGCCGTGAATGCAGCATTCACTTATATATTGTCAAACAGTAAGATGGAACTTTGAAAAGAACTGTTATAATTCCAGCTCATGAATAGAATACCAGAAGTGCGGAGAAGACTGACACACCAGCCAAGAATTAGGAAAAGGGAATTGCATAGGGCTTCCATTTACCATGAATTAGAGTAATTCTGAATTATATTAAGTTATATGTTACATATTCTTTTTCATTTTATTCCTAAGGCTAAACATTGATTTTTGCAGATTGAGAGCATGTTGCAATCTGGTGTAATATACAAGTGCATCTCAATAAATTAGAAAATCATCAAAAAGATCATTTATTTCAGTAATTCAATACATAACCTGAAATATATATATCATCTAGAGTCATTACAGAGTTATCTATTTCAAATGTTATCTCTGTAAATGTTGATGATTATGGCTTACCGCTAATGAAAGTCCAAAATTCATTACCTCAGAAAATTAGAATATTATATAAGACCAACTGAAAATGATTTTTAAATCATAAATGTTTGCCTTATGAAAAGTATGTACAGTAAATGCACTCAATACTTGGTCGGGGCTAATGATGGGTGAACCCCCCCGATGCTCGGGGTTGGAAGACTTGGCCGAACCTTTTTTGTAAAGTCCAAGTTCGGGGCCAGACGTAACTCGAACTTGCTTCCGAACTCCAAGCTTAGACTTTACAGTTATGGTGGGGCAGGGGGGCTGTAAAGGAAAAGCACATAGTTAATAAACATTATCATCATACTTACCGAGTTCCTCGGCGCGCCTCCTGCTATCTCGCTGTTCCGGCAGCATTTACATCGTCTTCCATGGCGACCCAGGGCAGGGTTCATGGGTCACTCATGCTGGCTGTTCCTCACTCTGCTCAACCTGGGACTAGCTTAGCACTGCTCAAGTCCACAGGTCTTCTTCACAGTCCTCTC